>JAESUZ010005121.1:0-45978 GCA_017311185.1 Proteles cristata cristata | reverse complement strand
AGTCACAGACTGAAACAGGCTCCAGGCTCTGAGCTGGCAGTCAGCACAGAGCCCGACGCGGGGCTCGAACCCACAAACCGCGAGATCATGACCTAAGCGAAAGTCGGACGCTTAACCGACTAAGCCACCCAGGCGCCCCCATAAAGTTACTTTTAACAGTACATTTTTTGGATATGATTTTAAACACAAGCAACAAAAGCAAAATTAGATTAGTGGACTCCACCAAATTAAAAGGGTCTGCATACCAAAAGAAATGATAAGCAAAAAAAGAAAAGGCAACCTATAGAATGGGAGGAAATAACTGCAAACCATCTTTCTGACAAAGGGTTAATATCCAAAATATATAAGGACTTTATATAACTCAGCAGCAAAATAAACAATCAGATTAAAAAATAGGCCAAGGACTCAAATAAACACTTTTCCAAAGAAGACACACAAATGGTCAACAGGTATATAAAAATATGTGAAATGTCACTAATTATCAGGGAAATGCAAATCAAAATCATGATGCAATATCATCACACACCTGTTAGAATACTGTTTCTCAACAAATGGTGCTGGGAAAACTGGACAGCTACATGAAAAAGAATAGAACTGGACCAATTTCTTACACCATACACAAAAATAAACTCAAAATGGATTAAAGACCTAAATGTGAGACCTGAAACCGTAAATATCCTAGAAAAGAGCCCAAGCAATAGTGTCTCAGACATCAGCCATAAGCAACATTTTTCTAGATATGTCTTCTAAGGCAAGGGAAACAAAAGCAAAAATAAATTCTTTGGACTACATCAAAATAAAAACTTCTGTACAACAAAAGAAACAATTAACCAAACAAAAAGACAGCCTACTGAATTGGAGAGGATATTTGCAAATAACATATTCAATAAAGGGTTGGTATCCAAAATACATAAAGAACTTATACACTTCAAACCCATGAAGCCTCCCAGTAATCCAATTAAAAATGGGCAAAAGAGGGGCTCCTGGGTGATTCAGTCGATTGAGCATCTGACTTTGACTCAGGTCATGATCTCATGGTTCGCAAAGCTCTCTGCTGTCAGTGCAGAACCCACTTTGGATCCGGTTTCCCTCTCTCTGCCCCTCCTCCACCTTGTACATGCTCTGTCCGTCTGTCTCTCTCTCTCTCAAAAATAAATTAACATTAAAAAAGTTTTTTAATGGGCAGAAGCCATGAACAGACATTTCTCCAAAGAAGACATTCAGATGGCCAACAGACACATGAAAAGATGCTCAACATCACTCATCATCAGGGAAATGCAAATCAAATCCCCAAATCTCACACCTGTAAGAATGTCTAAAATGAAAAACACAAGAAACAACAGTGTTGGTGAGGATGTGGAGAAAAAGGAACCCTCATGCACTGTTGGTGGCAATGCAAACTGGTGCAGCCACTGTGGAAAACAGTATGGAAGTTCCTCAAAAAATTAAAAATAGACTTATCATATGATCCAGTAATTCCACTACTGGGTACTTGACCAAAGAATATGAAAAAGCTGATTCAAAAAGACATATGAATCCCTATATTTATTGCAGCACCATTTACCATAGCCAAAATATGGAAGCAGCCCAAGTGTCCATTTATAGATGAATGGATAAAGAAGATGTGAGATATATATATATATATATCTATGATGTGATATATACATGATCTATATAATAGAATATTACTCAGCCATACTAAATAATGAAATCTTGCCATTTGCAACAACATGGATGCATCTAGAGGGTATAATGCTAACTAAGTGAAATAAGTCAGTAAGAGGAAGACATGTACCATATGATTTCACTCACATGTAGAATTTAAGAAACAAAACAAACAACAAAAAGAGACAAATTTAAAAAACAGACTCTTAAATACAGAGGACAAATTGGTGGTTACCAGAGGGGAGGTGAGTAGAGGGATGGGTGAAATAGGTGAAGGGGATTAAGAGTACACTTATCGTGATGTAATGTATATAGACTGAGTATATATATATATACGCTGAGTAATGTATAGAGACTTACTGAATCATTGTACTGTGTATTTGAAACTAATTTAACACTGTATGTTAACTATACTGCAATTAAAAACTAAATAAATAGAAGGGAAAACAAGTATTGGCAAGGTTGTGAATAAGAGAAGCCTTGTGCACTATTGGTGGGAATGTAAATTTCTGTGTAAATTGGAAAACAGTATGGATATTTCTTAAATGTTAAGAACAGAACTACCATGTGATCTAGTAATCATACTTCTCAGTATATATCCAAAGAAAATGAAATAAAAATCTCAAAGAGATATCTGCAGTTCCAGGTTTATTGCAGTATCATGCACAATAGCCAAGATATGGAAACAACCTAACTGTCCATCTACACATGAATACATGAAAAAGATATGATATATAGAAATATCATTCATCCATGGGAAAGAAGGAAATCCTGTCCTTTGCAACAGCATGGATGGATCTTGGGGGCATTATGGTAAATGAAACATATCAGACAGATAAAGACAAATACTATATGATCTTAGTTATATGTGGAATCTAAAAACGCTGAAACAGCAGAATGATGGCTGTCAGGAGCTGGGGGGAAATGGGGAGGTGGTGGTTTTTTGGGTGCAAAGTTCTAGTTAAAATATGAATAAGTTCTAGGGATCAGCATGGTGACTATAGTTAACCACACCATAATATATACTTGAAAGTTGTGGAAGGAGTAGATTTTAAATGTTCTCACCATAAAAAATAAAATAGTAGGGGAGCCTGGCTGGCTCAGTTGGTAAAGCATGTGTCTCTTGATCTTGGGGTTGTGGGTTCAAGCGTCACATTGGGAATAGAGATTACTTAAAAATTTTTTTCAGAATAAAAAAACAAGGGACGCCTGGGTGGCTTAGTCGGTTAAGCGTCCGACTTTTGCTTAGGTCATGATCTCGTGGTTCGTGGGTTTGAGCCCCGCGTCGGCTCTGTGCTGACTGCCAGCTCAGAGCCTGGAGCCTGTTTCAGCTCCAGACTCCTCTCTCTGACCTCTCCCTGCTCACGCTGTCTCTCTCTCTCTCCTAGAAATAAATAAAACATAAAAAAATTTAAAAAAAAAGAATAAAAAAACAAGAAATGGTAATAATGTGAGGTCATGGAGGTGTTAACCTACCCCTTTGTATTAATCATTTTGCAAAAGATAACTGTATCAAATCATAACATTGCATACCTTAAACACACACAATGTCATCTATCAGATATATCTCAATAAAGCTGGGGGGAAAAGTGCGCAAAAAGAGAAAACCTCCTCATGGCACTACTTGAATACTTAGTATCGGAGAAGAGAATGAATGACTTAAACATGCCCAGACAGAAAAAAAAGTTTCTTGGAAGAAGAGCAGATCTTGTGTCTCTAGAATCACAGCCAAAGTAACCATTCTTATAAATTCTCAATAAACACACTTGGATGAAAGTGAACATTAGTTTTAGTTAGGTAAACTAGTTTTAGTTAGTTTTAGTTTAGCTAGGCAACTGTGTAGTCTCCCACCACCTTTGTATTCTTCTCTCCTCCACTCCCAACCCATGTCTGTATTAAACAACTCAATTGCAAAGCAAGGGTATTCTCCTTTATGTTCCCGAAGTGGAAACATTACTTTGAGACTGAGTCTACCAATTTTTTAAAAATATTTATTGTTGAGAGAGAGAGAGAGAGAGCGCGCGAGCAGGGGAGGAGCAGAGAGAGGAGCAGAGAGAGAATCTGAAGCAGGCTCCAGGCTCTGAGCTGTCAGCACAGAGCTGGATGCGGCTTGAACTTAGAAACTGAGATCATGACCTGAGCCAAAGCCAGACGCCCAACCAACCGAGCCACCCAGGTGCCCCAGAGGCTACCAATTTTTAAATAACCATAGACTTTCCTTAGTTGTACTTGAATTGTGGATTCCTTTTAACCTACTTCAGTATATGGGGTCTCTCAGTACACCATACATTTTTGGCAAATATGACTATTTTAACAATTAACTTTTAACTATTGTACATATAATCAAAAAGTCCTCTCCTTCATTTATTTTTCTGTGGCTGGGATCAAGGAAACAATATCTTGAACACTGAAAGCAGAAATATTATTTTAATATTTGAACAGAGAAAGGAAAACTATGTGTCATGAGCTGGCATCTATATTATTATCATAGATGCTAGAAAATGAATTCTTTTTTGGTGGTTTTCTGACACCAGTGTTTAATGGTAGCTTTATTACAAGCTATCTCTGTGTACATAAAGGAAATAATATATTTAAACAAGTAGAAATAAATGTGCATGATTCACTAGCACAGTTAACTCAAGATTTTCCAGCCTTATAACCACAACTGATAGGAAGATTTATCACCACAGCTGCCTGTGTTAAACTTCTTTTCCTGCAGTGGAAGGAATCAAATTTCTTCTTGGAGATTAGTCAGTTGTGGGGGTGTCACCAACTGAAAAATGCTTCTGTTACGAATGAGGTGCACTCCTCTGTTGGTGTCTTCCAGTTCTGATTTCATTTCTTTTTGTGTCTTCCACTTACATACAGATAAATTTTAATGATTACATGGTCAAGTTTTCTTTAGTTGTTATTCAAGCCTCAAACTTTAGGTTGTTTTGTTTGATGGTAGTGTGGTAATTTCCCAAGGAAGGATGGGATGAAATGACATTTTGGCACATGGTCACAAATATGAAATCTAAGCAGATGAGAAATTCCACACGGGAGTGAATGTAGTAGGGGAACTAAAATTTCTTGGATGGCTATAAATGTGCCAAGCACTGTGCTAGGCTCTTTATTGAAAGTATCACATTTCAGTTTTGAGGAAATCCTGCAAGGGATTAGGTGATATTCCCATTTCATATATGAGAAAATTGACTTTTTCAAGATTGTACAGTTTACTAGTAACTAACTGAGCAAGTCTGAGACACCAGCTACTAATTACTTGAAATCTCCTGTTTTCTTTTCCCACTTGACTGTGTAGCCTATAAAGTCTAGAAGAATACAGTTGGACAAAGCATTGTTATAACTATATGATTTTTATACATTTAAAAAATAACAAATTTATTGAGAAATAATTCACATATCATACAGTTCACTGTTTTAAATTGTACCATTTAATGGTTTTTAGTATTTTCACAGGCTTCTGCAACTATCACCACAGTCTGTTTTACAATATTTTCATCACCTCAAAAAGAAACCCTGCACATTCAACTATCACTCCCATATCACCAATATCCAGTCCTAAACTGCTGCTAATCTACTTTCTGTTTCTATAGATTTGCCAATTATGGGCACTTCCTATAAATGGAATCATATATTTTCGGTCCATTTGTGACTGGCTTCTTTCACTTAAGATAATGTTTTCAAGGTTCATCCATGTTGTAGCCTAGATCAGTACTTCATTCCCTTTTATGGCTGAATGATAGTCAATTGAATGGATATACCACTATTGATTTACCTACAATGTATAGAGATTTCATGTTATGTCTAAATACGACAATTCTAAAGCTTAAAGGGTCATCAATGGTTCATTTGTTATATTACCTATCTAAATCATACAAAATTGACTGGGTCTGTCCCACATTTTTCTAGAGGCTTCTGGAAACATGCATACCCTAACTTAGGTAGGCCCACCTCATAATTTCTGGTAACCATTGTCTTTGTGAAGTCATTTCAATTAACCAGATTTTGCATAGACCTATGTGGAGATGGGGGAGCTATACATATTAAGTTTTTGTCAATTGAAGCCAGGCGATAGAACAACTGACCAAAGAGCGAGATTTCAGCAAATCTATCATACGTTTGGTTTATTTCATGTCAAAATTACTAGTTTGGCTTTCACTGAATTGACTGGCTATTTTAGCAGCATGTAGATAGTTTAGTACATTAGGATGTGTTTAAAACAACAGCTGAAAAAACTGGTTAAAAAACAAAAGGAATTCAAGGGATTCACTTGACATCATAACTGGTTGTCTGAATTAAAATTTACCAAAAAAAAAAAAACAGTATGGATTGGCCAGCCAGTTTATTTAAAAACTGGCAACATTATCTTGTGCAGAGATACAGTATATATGCAAAGATAAAACTGCTTTGATGGCACCTGGGTGGCTCAGTCAGGTAAGCTTCCGACTCTTGGTTTCAGCTCAGGTCATAATCTCACAGCTCATGAGTTTGAGCCCCACACTGGGCTCTGCACTGTTAGAGCCTATTTGGTATTCTCTCTCTCTCCCTCTCTGTCTGTCCCTCTCCCACTCGTGCTTTCTCTCAAAATAAACTTTTTTTTAATTGCTTTGTCTTTCTGCCAAAGTTTTAGTCAATCACCCAATTATGCCATTTTATGAAAGTAACAGGCCTATCTAACTGTATGTTTGGCTGAATTGACCAGAAATATTGACATAATATAACCTAGTTTAAATACCTTTCTTCAGGATTCAGTAGTCTAAACAACTTTATTAGACTTTCTTGCCTTTTTAGGTTCTAAGATGAGAAGAGAGAGGGGCCCTCGTTCCAGCAATTGTACAAATGTACAGTAGAGTCTAACACATTGGTACAAACCCTCCAAAGTTATGGCTAGAATGGAACAAAGAACTCATTAGTATTTATCTTGATAAATGGCAGAATATATGCACTTTGGGAAAATACTTTAAGCCGTAAAGCCACAGGTGTGCCCAAAATATTTCCCAGAGAAAAAGTAGTATTGGGGAGAACCACCATAGGAGGCCATTGCAAGAAGTTCTTCATGGTATGAACTGCAATTTTTTGTCACTCATATTTTCTTGGAACTTGTCACATAAGATGAATGGAATTAATACACAAGACAGGGCTTATGCAACCATAATCTAAGAATTCTTCCTCAGATCTCATTTTATATGCAGCTGCCCTTTTGAACTAATGTGTAACAGACCTTCAAATTCCATGTTAACATGATCCCATCTCATGATAAGAATTATCTTTCATAAGGAAAATAACATCATTTTAGAAGGACCATTTCATAAATTATTCTTGTTTGTGGTTACAATTTCTTTTTTTAAATGTTTATTTATTTTTGAGACAGAGAGAGACAGAGCACGAGCTGGGGAGGGGCAGAGAGAGAGGGAGACACAGAACCTGATATAGGTTCCAGGCTCTTAGCTGTCAGCACAGAGCCCAATGTGGGGCTTGAACCCATGTACCATGAGATCATGACCTGAGTTGCAGTCGAATGTCTAACCGACTGAGCCACCCAGGGGTCCCTGTGTTACAATTTCTTAACATATTTTACATATAATAAATATTAATAAATGTTTTCCCAAACATCATTTTTATAAATATTAAATTTCTATCACATATATTTTGCATAAAAAGAATAACCTGAAATTATTCTTTCCCTTCTCTTGTTTCTTTGCCTTCTCTTCCATGGTGTGCTTCAGCAATCCTTCTGGTCATTTTTGTTCCCAATCCTCATACACATTTATGAGCGTAGCAACTCTGTTCTCCCTGAGAGTCATGGCCAAGATTGTGATTTCTTTTGTCCTTTGTCCCATGAGGTCTCATATACACTTACATAACTTACCTAATTTCATTCATTGTTGTCTTAGGCAGCTAGGTTCCCATAATTTCTGATATGCCACATTCACAACGTATCTGAAACTAGGTCTCTTCCTTCCGACGCTGTTCCATTCCTTTTCTTCAACACTAATCCAGTTTTGAGTGAATGCTATCTTTCCTGACCAATCTTTCTCAATCTTTACCCTAATTCCCTTTGTGAATTTTGTCCAGGTCTTTCCCAAATCTATTGTGGAAAATCTCCACTCCAAAGAATGTTAGGTATAAAGAGGGGCCAGTATCAAGTATGACTCTTAGGTGTTAGGGCTAAAGTTAGTGATGTCATACTGAGGGAGGGAATAGGTATTCAAATGTCTTTTGATTGAGTCAACATGTTTGCTTGGAGTTCTGGAGACAGGCCAAAACTACTGATAAAAATTTGGAAGGAATGACAAGGGAAGAGGATTCAACGACAGAATTTTGGCAAACATTAACATTTACGGGCTAGGCAGAGGAATTGCTTCAGAAAATAGAATGAGTAAAAAGATGGCTTCAGACATGGGAGGAATGTCTTCACCTTTTCAGTGAAGCTTCTCCTGAAAACTTATTTCAAGTTTGCAACTCCCTCCATGGCATTCTTGTCATTTGGAAAGAAAGTTTCAAAGAAATATAGAAATAAAATGTCAGATTGCTGTGAAGTTTGGATTCAAGGCAGGTGATGGAGTGGAAACAGCTAATGTACTTCTCTTGGCTATAAAATGGAAGAAAATACAGGATTTTGTTACAGGGATATATAGCAGACATTTTTAAGATGGAAGAGACTGGAGAATATTCATGATCTGAGGAACAAAAGTCAATAGATTTAAGGCTTATCAGAATATGGTGAATTGATGAAAGAAGGTCAGGAGACAAAAGCAATTGGAACTCAAAATCTATATCTATCTATCTATCTATCTATCTATCTATCTATCTATCTATCTATCTATCAGGAGGTAGGTGGCTGAAAAATGTTCTCTTTCACTGAGGAAAGTGTGGAGGTGAAAAGGATATTTTCTGATACAGAAATTTTGTGGTTATGAGGATAGAAAGTATGGGGACCTCTGCTTGAAGGTCTTTGATTTTTATGAAAACAAAGAGGTTTTGAGGATAAGGGTTTTGAGAAAAAGTGGGGGAGAAGTTGATCAGGCTAGGCCCATGGGGGTTCTCAAACTTGAGCTGGCATCACAATCACCTGGAGGGCTTGTTAAAATAGAGATTATGAGACCCCACCCCCAGAGTATTTGATTCAGCAGGTCTGAGGCCCAAGAAATACCATTTCTAGCAAGTTTCCAGGTAATGCTAATGCTGCTGGTCAGGAGACCACATCTTGAGATGCACTGGCTTAGGGATATAGAGAACAAGCATCAGAAAGTGTAGACAGCTCAACTAAGGTTGAATACCAATCCACAAAGTTTTGAAATGTTTCTCAAGTAGCTTTTAGCAGCCCAGATGTGGAGAATTAGAGAATCAGTGGGTTGATTTGCTGGAAGTGTGCTGAGCTGCAAATATGTAGGGCAAACAAATTAAATGAAATGCAAGTGACAGCAGATTAAATGAAATGCCAGCACCTAGTGCTAATACTAGCACTCAATAGATGGTAGCTGCATCACCAAAAAGACAAGAGATAGCAAGTGCTGGCAAGGATGCAGAGAAAAGGGAATCCTTGTGTACTGCTGATGGGAATGCAAACTGGTAGAGCCATTGTGGAAAACAATACGGAGGTTCCTCAAAAAGTTAAAGTGGGGAGCGCCTGGGTGGCTCAGTCGGTTAAGTGTCCGACTTCGGCTCAGGTCATGATCTCACAGTCTGTGAGATTGAGCCCCGCATCTGGCTCTATGCTGACAGCTCGGAGCCTGGAGCCTGCTTCTGTGTCTCCCTCTTCAGATTCTGTGTCTCCCTCTCTCTCTGCCCCTTCCCTGTTCTCTCTCTCTTCTCTCAAAAATACTTAAAAATTCTTTTTAAATTAAAAATGGAACTACCATATGACCATGCAATCCCACTTCTGGATATATATCCAAAGAAAATGAAAACAGGATATGGAAGACATAGCTGTACTCCCATGTTTATTAGAGCATTATTCACTATAGCCAAGATATGGAAACAATCTAAGTGTCCATCAATGGGTGAATGAATAAAGATGAATGGATAAAGATGCAATCATACTGCAATATATAAGTCTATCAAATGAATGCATTGTGTACCTAAAATTTACACAATGCTATGTATCAATTATATCTCAGTAAATATGTAAGATTAAATAAGTAAATGAATGATAGATTGGATAGATAGATACATAGATAGATATACAATGGAATATTATTGAGCCATAAGAAAGAAGGAAATCCTGCCATTTGCAACAACATGGATGAATCTTGAGGGCATTAAGTTAAGTGAAATAAGTCATACAAAGAAAAACAAATACTGCGTGATCTCACTTATATGGGGAATCTACAAAAGCAAAACTCATAGAAACAGAGAGTAGAATAGTGGTTACCAGGGGATGAGGGAAGGTGGGGGAAATGGGGAAGATGTTGGTCAGTGTACAAATTTCCAGTTAGAAGGTGAATAAGTTCTGGGGATGTAATGTGAAACATTGTAATTATAGTTAACAACACTGTACTATATATTTGAAAGTTGCTAAAAGAGTAGATCTTAAATGTTCTTACCACAAAGAAGAAATGGTAATGATATGATGTAATGGAGGTGTTAGTTTACACTGCAATGGTAATCATATAGCTATATATAAGTGTATCAAGTCAATTCATTGTACACGTTAAACTTACAAAATGTTATGTCAATTATATCTCAGTAAAGCTGGAAAGATAGATAGATAGATAGATAGATAGATAGATAGATAGATAGAAAGTAGCTGGTTCCCCATGCCCATGCAATGCTTTTGCCAGACTCTGCTGCCCCCTATAGGACTGGCTTCATGGTTGACACAACCTACTCCTGCCTTTTCTTCACTGAAGTCATATCAGGCAAGCCCTCAATTCTCCTGGTAGATAGATGACTCTCCAGATATTGTGACATACATTATTGTATTTCAGTTTACCCCACTCATGCACAAAAGCTTCCATATTAAACTAAGTAGGTAACTGTTGCCTTCTGAATGCCCCCAGCCTCTTAACTGTCCCTGTCTAATGTCTACTAAAGGTTGTTGCCTTGTGGTTAAATTATGTACACGTTTTGTTCTATGTTGTCAATTTCAGGAATTATGTCTCACATGTAAACACTCAAGTCATGCAGTATAGGGGCTTCTCCATGCTTCTAGTCCCACCATTGAGTCAGCTCTCCCTAGAAACATACCAATGGCAGAGGCAATCCCTCAAACTAGACTGTATTTGAATAGCCAATGAAACCACACCACACAGAGAGCACTTGTCAGATCACATGTTTTAACTGTTGCCATGCTGTATGAACAAATACCCTCATATCTTATTACATGTTATAAGAGGGTATATAACATTCTCATATAACATAAGTGTATGTTATATTCTATATGTTAGCCTGAACTTAGCCCATGGCAACACCTTTCTCTCAAATCACATTGTTCAACGGATACAGGGACATGCTAATCTTCTCTGTAGTGTCCCACTTTTAATATAGGTCCTGCTAGCCTGAGCACAAACTACAGTTCATGCATAGGGGGCTGGCTATTTCCTTTAAATCTAAAGACAAAACCACTTTCCCCCCACAACCAATCTTCCTTATGATTCATTCTATTCACAAAGCCCCTCAAATTCCATCAGTAAAGTGACTTTCTCATAAGCAGAATCTTAGAAGTCAAGGCCCCTCACACTTTACTATGTACACAGTGGCTATTCACAATATCTATTATGTGTGAGATTGTGCATTAACAATAATTGAAGACCAAAGAACACCTTTGAAGGGCTGCTTTAATAACTTACAATTATTAACTTGGAAAAAGATGTCCAGGACAACATGGAGAAATTTAAAGATTTCTGTAGAGAACAAAGAAGAGAATTCAGTTAATTTCTAAACAGCATGCATATATATTCTAGGGGCAGCTGTCACTGAGATCACACCTGCCACTTAGTGCCTGCAGGGACTGCCCTCCAAATAACCCTGGGTAGGTGGCTATGCCTCTAATTATACCCTGTGAACTAGAGTCCCAGAAATCACACTATGAAAAGCCCCTCCTCAAATTACACCATTTACAGATGCAATGGAACCTGTTACAGTTTTGTTCTAAGTAAGCCCAAGAAGGCCACTTTAACTGAGACAGTTTGTAATTGAGGTCATCTCCTCAGGAATTTGCTATGGAGTTGCTACAAGAGATCATTTTCCCAGCACTGAACTGAATTTTGCTCTTGTAACTTGAGTTGAGGCACATAAGGCAGCTGGTGGTATACCAAAAGGAAGGGAAAGCATGCTCAACAGAATAAAAGCAGCTGTGGGGTTCCAAAACATGGAGTCTACAACATCTGGCACTGGCTGGACTTTCACATTACCTGGAAATTTTCCAGGCTGCTGTCTTCTGATTTCATGGTCACCAGTGCTGAGCCTCACGGAAATGTTTCCTCCAATCTTTAAAACCAACAATTCCCATTCATATACAGGGTAGTTGATTACAGCTGGAAACAGCTTCTTCAAGATGTACACACATAGGCTAAAGTCTCCAGAGATCCCCTTACAAAAAGATTGCCAACGCTTCCCTGTTGGAGACATGTGTCTCTACTTTGTAGACAAGACAGTTTACTGTGGGTTAGGTTTTGAAAACCAAAGCAAAATCTATAGCTGCTAGAATGCCTTGGTCATGACAAAGGTTCTACTCTTCATAGGGAGGTTTGTCAAGTGAAAGGTCAGGATGGATACATTAAAAATTAATTTGTAAACGCCCTTGATGGGGAGGGGGGTTAGGAGAGTGGCTACCGTTTTGAAAACATGGGATAAAGCAAAATAAACTATCAGAATAGTTACATACCCCTATAAATGTATATATGTTAGTGATTTTCTAACTCAGCTACCATAATCCTAGTGACCTCAGAGAGTCCATCAAGGTCTTCTTAGGAAAAGGTGATAAAGGGAATCAAAGTGAGCAAGACTCAAGATGCCAGATATGACTCTATAATGCTGTGTTGTCTAATATGGCAGCCACTAGCCACAGTTGGAAATATACATTTAAATTGATATTAAAATGAAAACTCCAAATCCTCAGTCACATTAACAACAATTAAAGTACTCAAAAGCCACCTGTGGCTACTGGGTATCATATTGAACAGCACATATATGGAACATTTTCCTCATCTCAAAGTTCTACTAAATAGCACTGCTATAGAGTTTGAGCTTCCCTATTTTATGAGTATATATATAATCTACATTTGTATATTTCATGTATATAATACATATTTATATTTTTCATATATATCAAATATATGGTATACAAAATATATTTAATATGTATATATCTTATGTATTTTTATTTATTTTTTAAAATGTTTTATTTATTTCTGAGAGAGAGAGAGACAGAGAGAGAAAGAGACAGCGTGAGCAGGAGAGGGTCAGAGAGAGGGAGATACAGAATCTGAAACAGGCTCCAGGCTTTGAGCTGCTTGGCAGCACAGAGCCTGATGAGGAGCTTGAACCCATGAACTGTGAGATCATGACCTCAGCCAAAGTCGGACGCTTAACCAACTGAGCCACCCCTGTATCTTTATATATTATATATAAATAGAGAGGGAGACACATATACACAGAGAGACACAGAGAGACAGAGTCTATACATAGAAGCTGTAACTATATAGTCTCTGCCCATTTGGTCACTTTCAGCAAGGAATGTACCCTCTGATACCACCTGACCAAAGTTATCTTCTTGTATAAGTTAGCCTGTAGTAGATGGTTCTGGAGAATTTCTGTAACTGCACCTGTAGTGTGGTATAGTTATAAGGCTAATCCTGGATGAACAATGTAACTCTGAAGAGTAGTAAACTAATGGTCATCTTCTCTTGATGAAGGAAGAAAAGTATGTTCATAGTAAGTTATATTTTCCCCTCATTGTGGACATTAATTTTATGTAATCTTCACAAAATAAGATACTACTTAAGAGGAGATTACTGGGCTCATTTATAAGTTCCCAATGTAGAGGTGCCTGGCTGGTTCAGTCAGTAGAGGATGAGACTCTTGATCTCAGGATTGTGGGATCAAGCCTCATACTGGGTGTACACATTATTTAAAAATAAAATCTTAAAATAAAATAACACAAGTTTCTGGGACACCTGGGTGGCTCAGTCAGTTAAGCATCCGACTCTTGATTTCAGCTCAGGTCATGATCCCACGGCTCGTGAGTTCAAGACCCATGTCAGGCTCTTCACTGACAGTGAGGAGCCTGCTTGGGATTCTCTGTTCCTCTCTCCCTCTCTGCCCCCTCCCCACATGTCCTTTCTCTCTGTCTCTCTCTTTCTCTCTCTCCCTTCCTCTGTCTAAGATAAACAAACATTTTTTAAAAACACATACAAGTTCCCAATGTAATCACACTGACAGAAGGGCTACCATCTTCAGGTCTTTTCCCCTCAAGTTCTTATTTTTAGCCAACTTGAAACCAATTCTTCCTTGTTTCCTAGCCCTTATTCTGCTACACTACTCCAGTCTGATACCCTGTGTAACCTTTCTGACTTTCTCATAGCCTAGATTTAGCTAGCATTATGCTTATTGGTTTATCATCTCTTCAGAGTAATAATCTGATACACTTTGTACAGACTGCAGATGGCAAATGAGTTACACCTCATTTGTTAACTCTGATCAATTGCTAATAGCCATCTAGAGTATTATTTTGAAAAGACTTAAGAAGTCACATTCAAGCACAGTGGGATAAAATGCAGTGATTGGTTAATGATATATGCAATGGAAATAAGGTATTTGCCACATATTGCCATCATTGAAAGAGATTAATTAGTTCCTGGTACCAATCCACCAGTTCTTCTTACTCTCTTTGGCTCCTTTCATGGTTCATCTCTCCAGTGTGGCTCCTTTGATACACTCCCCCTGCCTGCCAGACACAGGCCCATGAGATACCCATATTCCATAAACATCCCACCCAGGGCCTCTTGTAAACTGCTCTACATTTAGATCCTTTATTGGAGCAAAGTCTAAACCTTTAGAATTGATACAAATCCCTGTGCACCACATCATTTCTCTTGCTGCTCATTAAATACATTTTCTTTTAATCTTGCTCCACAAACACACTTTTGATAGACCTCCCATGCATAAAACTTAATTCATTCTGATTTTCAGTTCATGATACTTTATCATCACTAGTGAATATATTTTCATTTATTTATCTATTTATATATCTACTTGTAATTGAACACCATAAACCTACCACCCCCAAACAAAAACTAGAATATTAATAGTAATTTATATCTACCTATGCTCTTCTCCTTATCTGTTTCACCAAAGGTAACCCACTCAGGCCCACCACTGGCCCAAGCACTACAGCTTTTATCTGAATTAGAAAAAAGATACTCATTCCCTAGGTACATTTTTTAGTTAGCATGTTATTTATTTATGAAAATTTCAAAGTTTTAAATACAGTTATTGGAAACTCAAATTCTTTATGATATAAAATTTTATTTGTAAAATAAATAAAATTTGACTGACTTGCTTTCATGAAATGGAATATGGTATGAAAATTTGAAAGCTTATTTGTTCCAATATCTTGTTTTCAACAGAAATAGTTGACAGATTTTATAATATTTCTTATAATACTGTATTTCTTTTTTTTTTTAAATTTTTTTAATGTTTTATTTATTTCTAGGAGAGAGAGAGAGAGAGACAGCGTGAGCAGGGAGGGTCAGAGAGAGGGAGTCACAGACTGGAATAGGCTCCAGGCTCTGAGCTGGCAGTCAGCACAGAGCCTGACGCGGCTCGAACCCACAAAACCGCAAGATCATGACCTAAGCGAAAGTCGGACGCTTAACCGACTAAGCCACCCAGGTGCCCCTATAATACTGTATTTCTTAAGTAATTTTTTGGTAACCACTATGCCCAACATGTAGCTTGAATTCATGACCCTGAGATCAAGAGTCACATATTCTACCAATTGAGCCTTAAGTAATTTTTGATAAATGTTAATTTTGAGGTGCTAATATTCTTCACGGATGACCAATATTGAAAAATATTATATATATCTAGAGAGCCACAAAAATATTTGAAAATGTGTCAGTCATACTAGATATTACAAATATGAGAGTTAATTTCTTACACAATGATCTTCAAGGAATATCACATTTCTTACAATCTTCATTGGTCAGTTTCAACCATAACATTTTAGATAATTTCACTAGTTCACAGTCTTCATAATTTATCAAATTACTGGTCTACCAGATAATTGAAAAGGCCATGATATAAGTATATTATTGTACATCTTTGCTGTAAAATTTTTTAATGTTTATTTTTGAGAGAGAGAAAGCAAGAGACTGAGCAGGGGAAGGGTAGAGAGAGAGGTAGACATAGAATCTAAAGCAGACTACAGGCTCTGAGCTGTCAGCACAGAGCCTGACACAAGACTTGAACTCACAACCATGAGATTATGACCCGAGCTGAAGTTGGATGCCTAACTGACTAGCCTACCCAGGCACCCTAAGTACATCTTTGTTTTATTATTTTTTTAAATTTTATTTATTTTTGAGAGAGAGATAGAAACAGCATGATCAGGGGAGGGTCAGAGAGAGAAGGAGACACAGGATCCGAAGATAGGCTCCAGGCTCTGAGCTAGCTGTCAGCACAGAGCCTGACGCGGGGCTTGAACCCACGAACCATGAGATCATGACCTGAGCCGAAGTCAGATGCTCAACCGACTGAGCCACCCAGGCACCCCAGTACATCTTTGTTTTAAAGATGTTATTTTGGGGTACCTGGGTGGCTCAGTTGGTTAAACTTCTGACTCTTGGTTTTGGCTCAGGTCATGATTTCGCAGTTCGCGAGTTCCAGCCCTGTGTTGGGCTCTGTGCTGATAGCACTGGAACCTGCTTGGGATTCCCTCTCTCCCACTCTCTGCCCCTTCCCCATTCTCACATATGCACTTTTTCTCTCTCTCCCTCTCTTTCAAATAAATTTTAAAACTGAGGACTGATGGATGTGGGGGAGGGGGATGGGCATAGAGGAGACACTTATGGGGATAAGCACTGAGTGTTATGTGAAACTAATTTGACAATAAACTATTTGCTAAAAAAAAAAAAGGACACTTATTGCAATGAACATTGGATGTTATATGTTAATGATGAATCACTAAATTCTATACCTAAAACTAGTATAGTTATACTGTATGTTAACTAACTGGAATTTAAACAAAATTATGAAATTAAAAAAAATAGAAATTATGAAAATTAAAATTAAATTATTTACAGTAACTAAAAAAATTAAAGATACTATTTTGTGTTCCATTTAGAAAAACATAAAAAGATCTTGACATTTTGCTTTTGTATTAAAAAGAATTGAGTGCAAGCGGGAAAGGAACATAGAGGGAGGGAGACATAGAATCCAAAGCGGACTCCAGGCTCTGAGCTGTCAGTACAGAGCCCGATGTGGGGCTGGAACTCACAAACTGCAAGATCATGACCTGGGCCAAGGTAGTATGCTGAACTGACTGAGCTACCCAGGCGCCGCTTTACTTTTGTATTTTTAAATAGGCTGATTGTGGAATTTGTGGACAAAATGAGGCTTGTTCCTTCTTTTTTTGGTATTTCCTTCATTAAAGTTGGCATCAATGTCAAGAGACTGTCGTTTGGCATCAAGAATATAATTTCATAAAAATATATAGTTTTCTTCAAATAATTTTTTCTTTTGATGCTTTCAAGAGAATACTGCACATAGAATTTTTATTATTTTATCATTTTCAATAATATTAGCTTTATTAAAACATATCAAATTATTATCAAGAAAATAAATGTAGAAGTGGATATTATTTGAAATTATATATTAGACTTGAATTCTAGAATCTATGTCTTGTTTGTAGTTTTTAGTTTAAATGAAGAGGTTATTTTAGTTTTTAGTAGGTCAATAAGGTCTTTCAATAATCAAACTTGACTCTCAATTGTAACTTTCAATAGAACAATATGTATCCATCATACTATTAAAAGACACTTTGCTTCTAGCTGTTAAAAAACTCTTTTCTACAAATATTTATTTTGTTAGAACAAGACCATTTACCACAAAGTGTGGATAATTAATATAAAAATGATCTGTCTTTGGAGTCAACAATTTTATAATAAAAGTATGAAAAAATTCATAAGGATAAGATGTTTATTATGCAAACTCTTCAGATATGATGGTCTTATGTGAGACACAAAGTTAAAGATCTATTTCTGGGCACCTGGGTGGCTCAGTTGGTTAAGCAGCTGATTTCTGTTCAAGTCATGACCTCATGGTTCGTGAGTTCAAGCCCCATTTTGGGCTCTGTGCTGACAGCTTGGAGCCTGAAGCCTTCTTCAGATTCTTGTCTCCCTCTCTCTACCTCTCCCCTACTCTCTCTCTCTCTCTCAAAATAAATAAACCTTAAAAATTAAAAAATATATATATTTCTGACGGGTAGCTTTGAATTCTTTATCATAAATCTAATGCTTATCATAGCTTGGGATAAGTTGATTAAAAGGCAATAATGCAACCAAGGATTTAGGATTTAGGCTATTTATCTATGTAGTGACATGAGGATTTAGGCTACTTATCCATAAAGTTGATTCATAAATTCTGGACCCACTTGAGTCCAATCCAAACATATTATTTTATTGGATGGGAGATGAAAAGGCTAGATGTAATAACTACTCAGATTTTTGACATGCTCGATCTGACATGTTGAATCTAGATAATTAGATGCCCTGGTGTTGATGTATATCTAGTTTGCAAAGTCTCTTGATATCTTGTGCCCAGTCTCAATTATGGTCCAATAGCATATCAGAAATTATTTTTAAACAGCATTCCTGAGCTATGGATGTCATGGTCTTCCTCCAGAGTCCTGGAGGTCGATACTGTTACTTTCCTATTAGGGCCAAATTAATTGATGTCCTTCTCTCTTGGTGGCACAGGTACAGTGTGCAACAATTTGTCCTTGGGAAAAAATGCCAGCAGGTTCCAGACCATCCTATAATTTTACCAATATGACAAGGCCATGAATCTTTATGGGATTTATCTCCCATCTTTTGGATCCATGTCTTATGCAGTTGACTAGGCGTAGTGCCAGGTCCAATTAATATAATGTGGATAGGAATAATTTCTCAGGAATTTTGAGATAATTCAAGGTTCCTATATAGACTGTATTATGTCAATGAGCATCAGTTAGCATAGTACTGAGGCAAGACGGTGCTTGAAATGCTGTCTTTACCATGTAAATGTAAATTGCTGTCAATCCTCTCTGTGGATGTGCATCAAGATGAAAGCATTCTTCCAAATCAATAGCTGTACACTAAGTATTAGAAACTAGGTTGATCTGCTTTCATAAAGATACTACACCCAGCATATCAACTGTAATCAGGACTTCCATTTGGTTAAGTTTCTAGTAATCATTGACATCAGCCACAAACCATGTGGTTTTACAGAGACCATTGAGAGAAGGGATCACATTTTCAAAATCTTTTATGGTAACACTAATTTCTGCAGTGTCTCTAGGAATAGGATAGCTTTCTGCTGGAAATACAAATCAAAACCACACTGAGATACCACCACACGCCAGTCAGAGTGGCTAAAATGAGCCAATCAGAGAACTCTAGATGCTGGCGAGGATGTGGAGAAACGGGCACCCTCCTACACTGTTGGTAGGAATGTAAACTGGTACAGCCCCTCTGGAAAACAGTGTGGAGGTTCCTCATAGGATACTAACAATAGAACTCCCCTATGGTCCAGCAATAGCACTGCTAGGAATTTACCCAAGGGATACAGAAATGCTGATGCATAGGAGCACATGTACCCCAATGTTCATAGCAGCACTCTCCACAATAGCCAAAACATGGAAAGAGCCTAAGTGTCCATCAACGGACGAATGGATCCAGAAGATGTGGTTTATCTATACCATGGAATACTACATGGCAATGAGAAACAATGAAATCTGGCCATGTGTAGCAACATGGAAGGACCTTGAGGGTGTTATGCTGAGCAAAATAAGTCAGGCAGAGAAGGACAAATATCATATGTTTGCACGTATAGGAGGATTAGGAGGAACTTAACTGAGGAACAAGGGGGAGAAGAAGGGCGGAAATGGTGGGGGAAAGGGAGAGAGGCAAACCATGAGAGACTCTTGAATGCTGACAAAAACTGAGGACTGATGGATGTGGGGGGGAGGGGGAGATGGGCATGGAGGAGGACACTTGTGGGGATGAGCACTGGGTGTTATGTGGAAACTAATCTGACAATAAACTATTTGTAAAAAAAAAAACAAAAAGAAAAAAATGATATATTCAAAATAAATAAATACACAAGAAAAAAAAAGGATAGCTTTCTGCTCTAAATTTCTGGTAGGGAAAGGTTGATGAGTTCTCACTTTCTCTTTTCTATTATAATGATCCTTAGTCTACGGGTCAGAGAAACAATTAAAGGGGTCTTCCAGCATCTAAAAATGTGTAGCTGAATTATATACTCAGAGACCAGAGAAGAGGCACAATGTAGGTATATGGACCCACTGATCTACTGCAAGATGGGCTTGGGCCAAAATTCCCTATCTTATGTACATTCTGAGAGCCTTTACTCTAATCACAGGAACATGAGGATGTTTTACATCTTCTATGATCAATGTCAGCTCAAACCTTTAACAGTTTTAATTCTGAATATTCCCTTTTGTCCAGTGAACAATTATCCTAGAAAATGGCTAAAGGCCTCTTTGGGGAAACATCAAAGGAACAGTTATATGTGAGGTGACCCAACATCACTTGAATCAATAAGTCTGTGAACTGACCTAAAACTGGAAAATGTATGAGGAGTACAACTTTCCATTGTTGCACCAGAAAGCAACCTTTTGATTAGAAGCTTTCCATTTTTTTATTATAATCAAATTAAGCAACAGCCTCATTGGCTCCCCATTTAGGAACACCATGCTCTATCCTGATTGCCACAGATTTCTGTACATCAGGGCATTCTGATTACTATTCCATTTTTAAAAAATTTTTTAACGTTTTTATTTATGTTTGAGAGAGAGATAGAGACAGCATGAGCAGGGGAGGGTCAGAGAGAGGGGCAGACACAGAATCCGAAGACAGGCTCCAGGCTCTGAGCTGGCTGTCAGCACAGAGCCCGAAGAGGGCTCAAACCCACCATCCGTGAGATCATGACCTAAGCCGAAGTCGGATGCCCAACCAACTGAGCCACACAGGCGCCCCATTACTATTCCATTTTTGCTGCCTATTATTTTGATAATGGTTAGTGGCTCAGAGTTACCATCTAGCTTCTGTAATTCCAGAATCTCATTTTCCACATTGATATTATAGAGCCCATTTTCATGGTAGAATCTCACACTATCAGACCTAGCCTACAAATAAACAACCATCACTGAGCTCAAAGATACTAGTGTCTCCATCACTAGTGAATCACTTATTAAAGAAGTGTCCTTTGGTGCTCTTAGGGCACAAAGTCAGTTGGTGAGTTTTCAAGTCTTACATTATAAATCTATTCTGGGACTCAGTTGGTTAAGCATCTGACTCTTTTTTTTTAATGTTTTATTTATTTTTGAGAGAGAAATAGAGACAGTGTGAGCAGGGGAGGGTCAGAGAGAGAGGGAGTCACAGAATCTGAAGACAGGCTCCAGGCTCTGAGTTAGGGTTCAGCACAGAGCCCGACGCAGGGCTCGAACCCACGAACCATGAGATCATGACCTAAGCCAAAGTCGGACGCTTAACCGACTGAGTCACCCAGGTGCCCCAAACATCTGACTGTTGATCTCAGGTCTGAGCTCAGGACAAGATGTCATAACTTGTGAGTTTGAGCCCCACATCTGTGCACTGCCAGCACAGAACCACTTGAGACTCAATCTCTCTCTCCCTCTCCTCTGCTTCTGCTTTCTCTCAAAATAAATAAATATATTCCAATCCTCTGAAAATTCCAAAAAAGTTTAGGTATCTCTACCTTGGCTACTGTAGGCTACCAACATGACCAGGATTCAAAGGAGGCACTTATGTAAATATTAGGAATAGCTCTAGACAGTCTTGCCAGAACATTAGGTGTGAATTGACAAATAAAGTACACTAAAGAAATGTGGCAACTGTATCCCATGTGTGACCATGATTTTCTTTCCCTTTAAAGGACATCATTAGGACAATTCGTGGACTCTGAATAATGCTAATAAGTAGATATAAAGAGGGGCACGTGGGTGGCTCAGTTAAGCATTCAACTTTGGCTCAGGTCATGATCTCATGGCTCATGGGCTTGAGTCCCGCATTGGGTTCTGTGCTGGCAGCTCAGAGCCTGGAGCCTGCTTCAGATTCTATGTCTCAGTCTCTCTCTGCCCCTCCCCATGCTTTGTCTCTCAAAAATAAACAAACATTAAAAATAATTAGATAAAAATAATGCATTAATGTCAATTTCCTCATTTTGATAACTATTGAAGTTGTGTCAGAATGTTCTTGATTTTTAGGAAATAAACACTGAAGTATTTAGGATTAAAGGGCAAAATATCTCTAATTTACTCTCAAATAGTTGAGAAAAATGAGTATGTATGTATGGGTGAGGAGGAGAGAAAAGGGGGCTGGGGAGAAGGAGGAAAAGGGAAGTAGTAAGAGAATGGAGGGAGGGAGAATGATAAAGCAAATGGGAACATATTAACATTTGGGGAATCTGAACATTCTTTGTACCATTTTTCAACTTTTCTTAAGTCTGAAACTATGTCAAAACAAAAGTTTTAAAATGTCCTGATGCATAGGTGAATTCCTCAAGGACAATGAATTCTTCTTTTCCAGACTTATATTCTGCCACATCCCAATCTTAGTCCTTCAACCCACATGTAATACCTTGGTTCCTGCTAGTACATATTCATTAGGTCTTGTAATTCCTTTGATATTTAGGCTATTTCTTCTTGGACCAGGGCTTGCATCAGGTTGAACTACATAAAATTTTCCTGGATTGAAAGGTACACTTGTAAGGCCCTCCAAATTCAGATCTACATGTCCAGCAGGGGTTTGAGGAAGCATGTGAACTAAATACAGCACCTGAGGAACACAGAAATTTCTGTGCATTTGCCCACAAGGAGCTCCCTCTTTCATAGCCATTATGAATTTCATCCCTCTATTTCTGTATCAGCCAGCACCACTTTGACATCAGGCACTGATCTGTTACAGAAGGAGTTACGAGATCTACAGGATGACCTTGAATTGAACCGATGACCTTGAATTGAACCAAAGACCTTGAACTGGACCAAAGATTATTCTAAGCACTGCTTACTAAGGTAAACCATCAAGTAAGAGAATGAGCTGATTCTTCTGTCATGTCTACTTTATCTGACCCCGCAGAAACTCAAGTATCAGTCCCAGGCCCATTCCAAGTCAAGGAGGTTACAAAACTTAACATCTTGGGGCACCAGAGTGGCTCAATCAGTTAAGTGTTTTACTCTTTAATTTGGCTTAGGTCATGATCTTCTGGTTCGTAAGTTCAAGCCCCACACTGGGCTCCATGCTGACACTGCAGGGCCTGCTTGGGATCTTCTCTCTCTCTCTCTCTCTCTCTCTGCCACTCTCCTGCTCATGCTCTCTTTCTCTCTCTCTCAAAATAAGTAAATAAACTTAAAAAAAACTTAACATCTTCCACTTCTACCTTTTCATTTCCTTACATATAGTCCCCAACTGCTTTTCTCCAGTTTCCTGAGCTCATTCATATCCCACACCTTTACAATCCATCTGAATAATCAGAGACAATGAACTGGAGTTTTCATGGCACAATATTTTTGTTTCATATCGCCTTTTTGATCAAGTGTACATAGAACTATAAATAATATGAGTAAGAGTGGGGTGTAGGATCTCATGAGTACTCCTCCTATACATTCTCTAAGACACATTACAGCCTTCCTTTAGAATATCTCATATACCAAAAATACATACAAACATACATACATAGAAATTTAGTCCACAAGCTGAACTAATTTGGAATGTCCTTCCATTTTATAAAAGGTCAAGTTTGGAGGGGTGTACAAAGCCATTAGGGTGGGAGATACAGCGCAAATCTGTTTTTCTGTATTATCTATCTCCGTATTGTCTGGCATCACTGACATCTGGTCCTTTGCCATCTGTCATTCAAGTTCTGCTGATCTGCCTGCCTGTGGAAAAACCCCTCTAGATCTGGCAACTGTTGCTGTTGCCCATTTCCCTCTTTCCAATGCCTGAGAATTATTTGTTGTTTGGATGATCAAGAATGGGAAACTATGGTGCTATCCAAAGTTCACAACTTTTTAAATACACCATGCTTCCCCAAGTTATGTGCTCCTCCCTTGTTCAGGGCAATCATTCCCATGCACAAGCAACTGTGTGAATGTATCAAATGGCTCTTCTTCCTAGATACAACATGCAGTCGTTTCTTCTCTGTATCCATACTACCTCCCCAGAACTCTGCCCAAGAAAGTGTGTACATGCTTTCTGTATTAGGCTCCTAGGGCTGCTGTTAACAAAGTGCCAAAAACTGGGTGGATGAAAACAAGAGAAATGTATTCTTTCACAGTTCTACAAGCTAGAAGACCAAAACCAAAGTACCAGAAGTGCCATGCACCCTCCAAAAGTCCCAGGACAAATTACCTTCTTACCTCTTCTAATTCCTGGTGATTGTCAGTAATTCTTTGTATCTTTTGGCTTAGAGATGCCCCACTCCAATCTTTGCATCCATTTTCACATGGCCTTCAACCCTGTGCATCTGTGTCTCTGTATCCATATTTCCGTCTTCTTATAATGACATCAGCCATATTGGATTTAGAGCCCACCCTCATCTAGTATGACCTCATCTTAACTTGATTATATCTGCAAAGACCCTATTTCCAAATAAGGTCATGTTCACAGTTTCTGGGTGAAGAGGAATTTTGTGTCTGGGGGGCCACTATTCAACCTAGTACATCCTGCCCTGTGTTGCCCCTCAAAATTCCCACATACAAAATATATTAATCCCCTTCCAACATCCCCAAAAGTCTTAACCTGTTCCAGCATTAACTCTCAATCCAAAATGTCATCTAAATATCAACAACTCATCAACCAGATCCAGCAATACAGTAAAAAAATTATTCACCACGACCAAGTGGGATTTATACCTGGGATGCAGGGCTGGTTCAACATCCACAAAACAATCAATGCGATTCATCTTATCAATAAAAGGAAGAACAAGAACCATGTGATCCTCTCAACAGATGCAGAGAAAGCATTTAACAAAATATAGCATCCTTTATTGATAAAAACCCTCAAGAAAGTAGGACTAGAAGGATCAAACTTCGAGATCATAAAAGCCATATATGAAAGACCAACTGCTAATATCCTCCTCAATGGGGAAAAATGGAAAGCTTTCCCCTTACGGTCAGGAACAAGACAGGGATGTCCACTCTTACCACTGTCATTCAATACAGTATTGGAAGTCTTAGCCTCAGCAATCAGACAACACAAAGAAATAAAAGGCATCCAAATCTGCCAGGAGGAGGTCAAACTTTCACTCTTCACAGATGACATGATACTCTATATGGAAAACCCAAAAGATTCCACCAAAAAACCCTGCTAGAATTCAGGGTTCATGGAACCCTGTTCCATGAATTCAGCAAAGTGGCTGGATATAAAATCAATTCACAGAAATCAGTTGCATTCCTATACACCAATAATGAAGCAACAGAAAGAGAAATCAAGGAATTGATCCTATTTACAGTTGCACGAAAGCCCATAAAATACCCCGGAATAAAACTAACCAAAGAGGTGAAAAATCTATACACTGAAAACTATAGAAAGCTTATGAAAGAAATTGAAGAAGACACACACACACACAAAGGAAAAATATTCCATCCTCCTGGATAGGAAGAACAAATATTGTTAAAATGTCAATACTACTCAAAGCGATCTACATATCCAATGCAATACCTATCAAAATAACACAGCATTCTTCACAGAGCTAGAACAAACAATCCTAAAATTTGTATGGAACCAGAAAAGACCCTGAATAGCCAAAGCAATTTTGAAAAAGAAAACCAAATCTGGAGGCATCACAATCCCGGACTTCAAGATGTATTACAAAGATGTATTCATCAAGACAGTATGGTACTGGCACAAAAACAGACAGATCAATGGAACAGAATAGGGAACCCAGATAATGGACTCACAAATGTGTGGTGAATTAGGCTTTGACAAAGCAGGAAAGAATATCCAATGGAATAAAGCCTGTCTCTTCAGCAAGAGGCTGGGAAAACTGAACAGGGACATGCAGAAAAATGAACCTGGACCACTTTCTTACACCATACACAAGTATAAACTCAAAATGGATGAAAGACTGAAATGTAAGATAGGAAGCCATTAAAATCCCCGGGGATAAAGCAGGCAAAAACCTCTTTAATCTTGGCTGCAGTAACTTCTTACTCAACACTTCTCCAGAGGCAAGGGAAACAAAAGCAAAAGTGAACTATTGGGACCTCATCAAAATAAAAAGCTGCACAGCAAAGGAAACAATCAACAAAACAAAAAGGCAACTAACTGAATGGCAGAAGATATTTGCAAATGACATATCAGAGAAAGGGTTAGCATCCAAAATCTATAAAGAACTTATCAAACTCAACACACCGAAAACAAATAATCCAGTGAAGAAATGGGCACAAGACATGAATAGACACTTCTCCAAAGAAGACATCCAGATGGCCAACCAACACATGAAAAAATGCTCAACATCACTCAGCATCAGGGAAAAACACATCAAAACCACAATGAGATATCATCTCACACCTGTCAGAATGGTGAACACTAACAACTCAGGCAACAACAGAGGTTGGCAAGGATGTGGAGAAAGAGGATCACTTTTGCGCTGCTGGTGGGAATGCAAATGGGTGCAGCCACTCTGGAAAAAGGTATGGAGGTTTCTCAAAAACTTAAAAATAGAACTACCCTATGACCCAGAAATTGCACTACTAGGTATTTATCCAGGGAATACAAGTATGCTCTTTCAAAGGGGCACGTGCACCCCAATGTTTATAGCAGCACTATCAACAATAGTCAAAGTATGGAAAGAGTCCTAATGTCCATCTATGGATGAGTGGATAAAGAAGATGTAGTATATATATACAATAGAGTATTACTCAGCAATCAAAAAGAATGAAATCTTGCCATTTGCAATTATGTGGATGGAACTAGAAGGTATTATGCTAAGCGAAATTAGCCAGAGAAAGACAAATATCATATGACTTTACTCATATGAGGACTTTAAGATACAGAGCAGATGAACATAAGGGAAGGCAAGCAAAAATAATATAAAAACAGGGAGGGGGACAAAACATGGGAGACTCTTGAATATGGAGGACAAATGGGAAGGTTGCTGGAGGGGTTGTGGGAGGGGGGAGGTGCTAAATGGGTAAAAGGCACTAAGGAATCTACTCCTGAAATCATTGTTGCAATACATGTTAACTAACTTGGATGTAAATTTAAAACTAAATAAAATTTAAAAAAAAGAAAAACAATCACCTACTCAAAAAATAGACTCTCACCTCATCATCTAAATCAGGTATGAGTACGACTCTGGGCATGTTTCATTAGGAAACAAAATTCCTCTCTGTCCACAGAACTGTGAAATTCGGGAAGAAGTTACCTGCTCTTGAAATACAATTGTAGGATAGGCATAGGTTAGATATTCTCACTCTGAAAAGGAGAAAGTGAAGGGAATAAAGGGATTACTAATCTAAAGCAAGTACACAACACAGCAGGGCAAATTCCATTAGGTCTCAAGTCCTGAGAGTAATCCTCTGTGGCTCAGTGCTCTGTCTTCTGACCCCTTTGGGGTAGTGGGCTTGTCCTTTCTGGCCCTGGCATACATACTTTGCCTTGAAGTCATTCTTACTTTTGTCCCATCTCTGTCTTTTTCAGCCCAGGCTAGTAAATAGTAATCATAACCACCTCATAGGTCTGCTAAAAAAACTTAGCAATGGGACATTGTATATAAAGTACTTAGTATAATGGCTATCTTATAGTCATTAGCTAATAAATAGTAATTATTATTTTATTGCACTAATTTACATCACCCCTTACCCACCCAATCAAATAAGTAAGGAGATGTGGCACTTTGAGATGCCAGTAACAATTGAGACATTTCAGTATCTTTAGACGCTCTTCAAATCTTCCCCCATCCTGACTCACTCTAGTTGAATTTGGCGTTACTGAACAGAGACAGGTACTTCCAACACAACACAGTGAGCCATCCTTTTGTGCAAGGGAATCCCTGGGTCTGGGTGTATGCTTATTATAGAGGCTCTTGGTGGCTGAATAAGATGCAGGCAGGAATTTCTCACACAACATAAGGCAATATTAAAAGCCTGGAGGAACCATCTTGTCCCATGACTATGATTACGGTACTTGATTTTTGAGGATTAGCTCTGTCAGGGATTTTCAACTTGGTTCATCCTTTTGGGTTTTTAGGGTTCCATGCTAACCCAGATAGAAGGTTCTTTGTTTTAGCACTCATCCCAGAACCACAATTCATAGCAAAAAATAAATGACATACTGCTAGAGAGAGCACTAGCTCTGAAAATCTACTCAAGCCTCACTTTTAGGAAAGCCAGACTGTTTTGGATATGTATTGAAGGTAGGAGAGCAGAAGAGTTCTTCCAGGTATCCTTTTCATGCTTGCTTGATATTTGGAGCGCTAAGCAGGACATACTGACTGTGTAGCCCATAGGCAGTGCTCCTGGCAGAAAGCCTAGGTAAATCTCAGGACTCAGCCTCTTTAACATACCATGAAGTCATGGATTGAAATGATATATTTATCCAGAATGGCAAATGATAGCTTAGCCAAAGAGAGAACCGAAGTCACTATTAAGAGGGAAGCTATAGTGGACACTGATATCCGCACAATATTCATTCCCCAGCCTTACAGAAATATAATTTCATCTTTTGCTTGATGATCCACATTACCCAACTCTCAGTCTATTTGGTTTGGAATTGACCTCTACTCTTAGTTCTAGTAGTAGAACTTATTTGGCCCGAGGAAATCAGCATATCCCTGGCCATAGTGATTATCTTATGGATTGGTATGTGACCTAATCTGAACCAGTAAGAGGCCATGAGTCCATTACTGAGATTCCTGAGAGGTAGAACTACTTTTCTTTTCCACTGACTTTGGTTGTATGAGAATATGAAACTTGGGGCTGTTTCAGCCATCTTGTTACCAAAAGAAGCAAACCTGGAGAAGCTAGCAGAGAGAAAAAACTGCCAAGATATTCATAGAAAATGGCCCAAATACTATCACTTGAGCCTCTGTATCAAGCTACAGCTGAAGCCATTGTTATCCCTTGACTGTCATTAACATAAACCGATAAGTCCCCCCTTTCTTGTTTAAGCCATCTATGTTTGTAGCCAAAAGAATTTTGATATAGAAGCCAAAGATCAAAGCTAAAAAAATAGTATGAAGTGGTAGATCCCAGAGTTGAGTGTAACTATAAATGGGCAAGAACACTCTCAAAACTCAGAGTTCAAACCAGGGGATCCATTCATAGAACAAGTTTCTGGAAATACAGACTGGTACTTTGTCCTCTAAAAAGATATGTCCACCTGGAACTGCAGAATGTGATCTTACTGAAATAAGGGTCTTTGTAGATGTAATTAAAGTAAGAATTTTGAGATGAGATCATCCTGAATTACAGTGATCCCTAAATCTAATAGAAAAGAAGACACAGGGAGACACAGGGGAGAAGACCACGTGAAGAGGGAGGCAGAAACTGCAGTTATGCTATGATAAGCTAAGGAATGCCTGCAGCCACCAGAAGTTGGAAGAGACAAGGAAGGATTCTCCCCTAGAGTCTTGGGAGGGAATGTGGCTTTGCTGACACTTTGATTTCAGACTTCTGCTAAACCAGAACTATGAGAGAGTAAATTTCTGTTTTGCTAAGCCTCCAATTTTGTGGTAATTCGTTACAGCATATCGTAATGCAGATGCTATGGAAGACAGATGAAAGATATTAGATGTGTTGTGAGAAGAATATCCATTACTGCTGGAAAAATGCCAAGACCGTGTGAAAAAGGCATGTTGGAGATAAAAACAAGAATGACCTCTAAGAATGGTGAGGAAGGGTTACAAGTATTCCTTGGGTCACCCCATCCTGTTCCTGATCCTGGTGAAGATGTCACATGAATGAATCATTTAAAATACGGGGTTGCTAAAAGTCTTCATGACTTTAGTCACTAGTTTGAAAGGACAACAATGGTGGTGTTGTGCCATAAGCTCATTGGTATAGGTCTTCTCTGCCAGAAGTATACCTGTGTATAATCATCCTTAACATTATTCAGTACTTTCCAGATGAGATCATATCTTATACCAGGTATGTTTACCAGATATATAGGATTTGGATGAATGAGGCTCTGAGGTGGAGATTGCTGGAGTCAGAGTTTTGGTAAGATAAAAACTGCCCCCATCATGATGCTACAATTTTTTTGTTTTGTGAGTACAAAGCCAAAGTAGATCATGGTTGATCTGAGCAGAGGTAAAGATGTCAAGGAACTTGAAGAGTTGCCATTTCATAGGCCCTTATAGTCTTTTCCTCTTTTAAGTAAGTTGTTTACTAGGGCTGTCAAAACAGAGAATTATGGAATGGATTGTTAGTAACTGTTGTAAATTTGAGGGAAGAACTAAGTCTCATCCCTTCATCTCCATTTTTTTTTTTTTTTTGGTTTTTGCATTTCTATTTTGTTAATTATAAAGACAGGTTTCCCCACCAAAACCCAGACATCAGTGGTAGAAAAAACAAAGGAAAAACCTCTAAGCCATCTCATAAAAACCTGAGAGCACCGGCTGGCTATGTGCCAGGGGTGGGATTGTGGGGCGAGGGGAGAGAATGGACACATGAAGGACCATCGAGGGTAAGACAGAGGCATCCGAGGCACTGACGTAGTCATTGCTCTGCCTGCTGACCTTCCCTGGGTGTTCACCAGCAGGGTCACAGCACGCGAACTTTCAATACAAGACCTGATAAACTGTGGCACTCTTCTTGGAGCCCGTGACCAGATACTGGTTGTCAGAGGACACGTCACAACACAGGATATCTGTAGACTCCTCTGCCTGAAACAACCTCTGTAGAGAAGGTGCAGTTAAGCAGTAGATGGATTCATCCCGCGTGGTCACAAAATAACTCCCACAGGAGGCAAACTTGAGGTTGTGGTGATCTATGTATTTGTCAGAGGCGATCTTAAACTTTTCCTTCCGGTGCATGTGTAGGATTATGATGTCACTGTTTCTCAAGCCTACTAGCACCCACTCCTCACTGGGATCATGGGTAATGCTGAGGATCTCCTCTTGTAAGTGGTACTGCTGCAGCCTCTGGTAGCTCCTCAGGTCCCAGGAATACAGCCTGGCATTTTCACCTCCTGTCCAGAACTTATTGCCTGCAATGTCCACACATCGGGACCCATATTCAGGGACTTCGTGTTCTGCCTGATGCAGGAAAAAATACTTATGGTGACTGATAGTTAAATGGAGATCAGATTATTAGCTTTGTTTAGTGATTAGGGCAAGTGCTCAATAACCCCTAAAACATACAGCTTTCTTGCTAAAGCTATGTTGAAGAATGTAGCTGGATTTTGAGATCAAAAGAGGATCTTCCTATTACCTTGATGAAAGTAGACTTTGAGACCTGTCTGTGCAGAAAGTTGCATCTATAGGGTACAACCTGGCTTATAAAGGTAATTCTAAGGACCACACGCCTGCCTTACCCATATAATTACCATAGTTACCAGCAAGAGTGTGAAAAGTTTGTGTGTGTGTGTGTGTGTATGTGTGTGTGTGTGTGTGTGTGTGTATGTATGAGTGAGTGAGAGACAGAGGGCAAGAGCAAGAGTGAGAGAAGATCAAGTTTATCTAGAAGGCATACTACAGGCCCTGCCCTGAGTATGCTTACAAATATGTGTGCTTACACATGGGAGTAGGTAACTACTTACACATTTACCTATCCATGAGTAAGGCAGTTAAAGGGGGAGTTAAAGGGCAGTTAAACAAAAAGTAATACTAATCCTGCTTTGGAATCACTCTTATTTTACCCATTTGTTAAGTGTAGCTCTATGGATGTCAAGCAATCACCAATCATATTAGTATATTCTTCTTTCATTAGACAAAAGCAAGTAAAAGAATGGGCAGAAGGGTAGCATTTCCTTCCCTGAAGTATCTTTGAAAGATAATTGATAGAAGTTCTGCCTTCCATGGCTTGGGGAATGGGGAGGAAGTATTTTCCTTCAGTACTATTGGGGATCCCAGGAAGTGATGAACATTTGTGATTTCTATGGGATTTTCTTTTTTTTTTTTAATTTAAATTCCAGTATAGTTAACATGCAATATTATCTTAACTTCAGGTGTACAATATAGGGGGTACAGGATGGGTGAAATAGGTGATGGGGATTAAGGAGTGCACTTGTGATGACCACTGAGTGATGTATGGAATTGATGAATCACTATATTGTACATGGGAGTTTCTCTCTGTAGAACCCCTGGAACACTTTGTCTATCTATCATCATAAGAAGTCTTGGCTGGAGATAAAACAGCCAAGGAATTTCACTGAGCATACTCAACTATTATTTTACCTTTGTTATCATCTCAACATAAAGGCAACATCACAAAGACCTTAAATATTTAAATTTTCAAAAATACTTATTCCATGAAGTTTATCCGTATAGATTAATAGAAACAAACAGAATTCTCAAATATTATGCAGAGACCACAGTTCAGTGGTCACTCCTCTTTTATGAGTAGTGAAGTGCCTTATTTTTCTTTAGAAGGCAAGAGAAGTGCTTGATGAGCTGGGGTCAATAAACTAGCAGAATACTTAGATCCTTGAAGGTACTATATAAATTTTTCAAAACAGACATTGGGCATCAAATCAATAACTCAGTCCCATTCATAATGCAAGAGACTTTTCTCTTCATCATGTCTAAAAACATTTCCAAAGATCCTCTATACAGAGTCATATAAGGCAAGACTTGAAATTAAATGTAGTAATTGCTAAAATGTGTGCGGTAGATGCACCTTGAGGGTAGACCAGGTATCCAAGGTGTTCCTTATTGCCAAACAGATATATTCACCTTCCAAGTCTTTCATGATCATATAGATACCAAGTAACAACAAAACAGCCCTTACAACCAAAGTGCCTTAGTGATCTTTGTCAAGAGAAAAAAATACAATGAAATATACCAGGACTAAAACTGACTCAATACAGCCACTTTCTGAGGTTGTTATCCATGCCACATGATCTCTAAACTTCTAGACAACTTTTAGGGAGCCTGAGTGTTTAATGTTTGGACACCTTTTAAGCACATTCAATTTTGCCTAAATAAGAACAGGTAACAGGTGCAAGATGATTATCTAGAGAAGTTTCTATGTATAAAAATAGTATAAAAATACTATTTGAGAGGCAAGACTTGAGGAATAATGCAGTAAGGTTTCCAGCTTGCCCTCCCCCAGCCAACCAACAGTTTAAGTAATGAAAACTATTTTTAAAAACACCATTCCAAGTTTCTGGAGATTCTCCTAAGGGCATAAAAAAGTGGGAAAATATTCAAGAAAATCTACTAAATATCAGTAGGAACAGTGGTGTCTGTGACATTATTTGTGCCACAATTCAGTCTATTACTCTCTCTCTTCCACCAACTCATGTTATGGAAGGTCTACCCTGGGTATGTGCAGCCAAGAACACAGGGGCTCCTTCTCCCCCAGTTTCTAGTCTGGGGATACAGTTTCACCCAAAATGATCAGGTTTCTGCTGTTTCTCATTCTTCACAATACCCATGTTGCAGAGCCTCTATTTCATACAGGTTTCATACATGGCAGAGAGGACTGGGTCTCCTTTCACCTACCCAGTATTCACTCATAGGGTATAAGCTTTATTCTAGGTATAGGAGACTAATAAGACTGGCCCTAATTACCTGTGCACCAGCTTGCTCAAATGCAGAAATCTCATGCAGGGAAAGGCAAGCTTAGAAGACCAAGAGCTACCACCTTCCTCTAATGCCCACTTTATAGAAGAGGAGTGTCACTCTGGGTTTGAAATCATACAAGTATGTTCTCTCACCCACTTTAATTCCAAAGTATGGAATTAAATTAGAAATCAATTTTGGAAAATTCACAAATATTTTGAAATTAAACAGCATCTTACTAAATAATCAGTGGGTCAATGAAGCAGAATGAAAATGAAGATACAACATACCAAAATCTATGGAATGAAGCTAATACAGTGGTAAGAGGGAAATGTTTAACTTTAAATACCTACATTATTAAAAAAAAAAAAAAAAATCTCAAATCATTAACCAAACTGCCAACCTAAGAAACTAGAAAAAGAACAAACTAAATCCAAAGTGTTCAAAAAAGAATAATAAACATGAGAGCAGACATAAATGAATAGAAACAAAGAGATAAAAGCAACAAAACTGAAGTTGGTTTTTTTGAAAATATCAACAAAATTGATAATACTTTAGTTTAACTAACCAAGAAAAAAAGAGAGATGACTCAAATTACTAATGCCAGAATAAAAGAGAGGACATTACTGAACAACCTAGAGAAATACAAATAATTATAGGGAATATTACAAGCAACTGCATGCCAAACAACTAAATAATTTAGATGAAACAGACAAGTTCCTAAAAAGACACAAACTACTGAAACTGACTGAAGAAGAAATAAAAAAACTGAATAGAAATATAACAAGTAAAAAGATGGAATCAGTAATAAGAAATCTTTCATAAAGACAACTCCAGCAATCCCTATCAAAATGCCACCAGCATTTTTCACAGGGCTAGATCAAACAATCCTAAAATTTGTAAGGAACCACAAAAGACCCCAAATAGCCAAAGCAATTCTAAGAAGAAAAACAAAACTGGAGACATCACGATTCTGGATTTCATGCTATGTTACAAAGCTGTAGTCATCGAGACAATATAGTACTGGCACAAAAACATAGATCAATGGAACAGAATAGAAAACCCAGAAATGGATCCATAACTATACGGTCACCTAATCTTCAACAAAGCAGGAAAGAATATTGGGTGGAAAAAAGTCTCTTCAACAAATGGTGTTGGGCAACTGGATGGCAACATTTGAATGATGGCAACAGAACGAGACTGGATCACTTTCTTACACCATACACAAAAATAAGTTCAAAACGGATGAAAGACCTAAGTGTGAGAGAAGAAACCATCAAAATTCTAGAGAAGAACACAGAAGAACACCTCTTTGACCTTGGCCAGAGCAACTTCTTACTAGACATGTCTCTGGAAGCAAGGGAAACAAAAGCAAACATGAACTATTCGGACTTCATCAAGATAAAAAAACTACTGCACAGCAAAGGAAACAATCAAAACTAAAAGGCAGCCTATGGAAAGGGAGAATATATTTGTATATGATATATCTGATAAAGGGTTATATCCAAAATCTATAAAGAATTTATCGAACTCAGCACCCAAAAAGCAAATAAGCCACTTAAATGGGTAGAAGACATGAATAGGCACTTTTCTAAAGAAGACATCCATGGGGTGCCTGGGTGGCTCAGTTGGTTGAGCAGACTTCAGCTCAGGTCATGATCTCACGGTTCATGGGTTCGGGCCCCGCCTCGGGCTCTGTGCTGACAGCTAGCTCCGAGCCTGGAGCCTGTTTCAGATTCTGTATCTCCCTCTCTCTCTGACCCTCCCCTGCTCTGCTCTCTCTCTCTCTCAGAAATAAATAAAACATTTAGAGAAAAAAAATTTTAAAAAAAGAAGACATCCAGATGGTTAATAGATACATGAAAAGATGCTCAATATCAGTCATCATCAGGGAAATACTAATCAAAATCACGTGACGTAACACCTCACACTTGTCAGAATGGCTGAAATTAATAACACAAGAAACAGCAGGTGTTGACAAGGATGTGGAGAAAGGGGAACCCTGTGCAGTGTTGGTGGGAATGCAAATTGGTGCAGCCACTCTGGAGGTTCCTTAAAAAACTGAAAATAGAAGTACCCTATGATCCAGCAATTGCACGATTAGATATTTACCCAAAGGATACAAAAATGCTGATTTGAAGGAGTACATGCCCCCCAGTGTTTCTAGCAACATTATCAACAATAGTCAAACTATGAAGAGAGTCCAAATGCCAATTGACTGATGATTGGATAAAGAAGATGTGGTATATATGGACAGTGAAATATTACTCAGCCATCAAAAAGAACGAAATCTTGCCATTGGCAACAATGTGGATGGAGCTAGAGTGTATTATGCTAAGTGAAATAAATTAAAGAAAGACAAATATCATATAATTTCACTAATATGTGGAATTTAAGAAATAAAACAGATGAACATATTGGAAGGGTTCATATTGAACATATTGGAGGAAAACAAACCACAAGGGAGTCTTAATGAGAGAGAACTGACAGTTGAGGGAGGGAGGTGGGTGGGGGATGGGCTAAAAGGGTGATGGGTATTAAGGAGAGGGCTTGTGATGAGCACTGGGTATTGTATGTAAGTGAGGAATCACTGAATTCTAATCCTAAAACCAATATTGCACGGTATATTAACTAAATAAAATTTAAATAGAGAAATAAAATAAAATAAAATAATTTTAAAAAGTAAAGGAAAAAAAAGACAACTCCAGGCCCAGATGGCTTCATTGGGAATTATATCAAACATTTAAAAAAGAATTAACACCAATACTTCACAAACTCTTCCAAAAATATGGAATAGCAAGGAGCTCTTCCTAATGAATTCTATGAGGCCAATATAATCTGATACCAAAACCAGACAAAGACATCACAAGAAAACTATAGATCAATATCCATTATGAATGTAGATGCAAAGTTCCTTAATGAAATACTGGCAAACAGAATACACCAACATATAAATGGATTATACACTATGACCACATGGGATTTAACCCAGGAATGCAAGGTCATTTCAATATGCAAAAATCAATCTATTAGATCATATTAACTGAACAATGGATAAAAACACCATGATCACCTCAATGGTCCCAGAAAAAGCTTTGACAAGACTCAGCATACTTTCATGATTTAGAAAAAAAAAAATCAATAGGAGTGCTCAGTCAGTTAAGCATCCAACTCTTGATTTTGCCTCAGGTCATGATCTCAAGCCCAGCATCAGGCTCTGAGCTGGTTGTGGAGCATGCTTAAGATTCACTCCCTCCCTCTCTCTATGCCTCTCTCTCTCTCTCTCTCTCTCTCTCAAAAGTAAAATAAAATAAACAAACTAGGGCAGTTCTTCATCCCTGAAAAGAGCATCTACAAAATATTCATATTACCATACTTAATGATGGAAAGAGTGAAAGCTTTCCCTGTGAGATCAGGAACAGGACAAAAAAATATGTGGTCTCATTGCATCTATTCAACATTACAGTGGAGATTCTAGCCAGGGAAATTAGACAAGAAAAAAAAAAAAAGAAAAGAAAAGCATACAGATTGGAAAGAAAGAAGCAAAACTAGCTCCTTTGCAGATTATATAATCTTGCATACGTGATTTTGAAATCAAACTTCAGAACATATCCCACAGTACCTCTAGGTTTCCAGAGGTCTCAAATAATCTTCATTTCATGATCCCATGAAGTCTTGCCTTCACATTTCTAAGATGGCTTTCACTACCAGTAGCTTCTTCTCTTGTGATCAAAAGCCAGTAATGGGGTAACCAGAGGGAGAATGGCCAAACTTCCAATATAAAGTCCAGAGTTGAGGGGTGCCTGGGTGGCTCAGTTAAGCATCCAACAGCAGCTGAGGTCATGATCTCATAGTTTGTGGGTTTCAGCCCCGCATCAGGCTCTGTACTGACAGCTCAGAGCCTGGATTCTGTGTCTCCCTCTCTTTCTGCCCCTCTCCCACTCATACTTTGTCTCTCTCTTTCTCAAAAATAAATAAACATTAAAAAATAGTTTTTAAAAAAATAAAGTTCAGATTTGAGGAAGTGATGCTGAAATCAGGTGTTGATGAAACTCTGTTGAGTATCTCTGTTGAGAAGATAGGCTATAAAGACAGAAACTGGGATGATCAGAAATAAGTTGGCAAGCACAGTCAGGCAGTTTGGGGCATGTAGTTGAGAATACAGTAAAAAAGGTGTGGTCATCAGAGGCCTGTTTTTATATGAAGCCCATGGTATGGTATGGGGAAAGGCCAGATAACTTACAGGTGAAAGCCTAAGCATTGAGCATGTGATCTTCTACCTGTAGATCCAGCCTTTCATGAAGATGTACTCAATGTTCTACCAGTCTTTCCTCCTCCTGGTCTAGAAGACTAGGAAAGTTGCTCCCTTCTATCTAATTCTTCGTGAACTCTGATCCTAACAAAAGCAGATATGGAAGTTGAGTGTATATAAATATATAGTTCAAGCTGTATGGGGCTCTCACTGATGCCTAGGGAGGCTCCAGGAAGTACAGGCCTGAAGTATGACTGGAAGATTTCTGTTGTCCTATGTAGTACCCCCTTCTACTTAAAGATTAATGTTTCTATGGACACCATACAAAACCTTACTAAACAATTTGAATACAGGGATGAATAGTATAGGCCCTGGCTCTGAAGGACCGCCCTACTGAGTAGTAGAGGCAGCTAGTAATACAGCTAAGAACTAGGAATAGGAAATTATTCAAACCACTTCATGAGTGTATACTCTTGACTCACAGGCTTTGTTAGCCGAGCCAATCTAAATCACATACTGGTTCTAATCAGTATATAATTTAAAGGCATTTCTAAATTTCAAGCAAACAGTGGCCCTCACCTACTTTGGAAAGTGAGAGATCAGAAAAATAAAATTCCCCTCTCCTATTGCCAAGGGCTTAAACTTCATCCACAAATCTCAGTTTGTTCCTCAGCAAAAGTGAGACAAACACCCTTACTTCAACAATTCTTCACAGAGTTTTCATAAAGATTCAATGAGATATTTATTTATTTATTTATTTATTTATTTCAGAGAGAGAGAGAGAAAGAGAGCGTGAGCAGGGGAAGGTCAGAGAGAGAGGGAGACACAGAATCTGAAGCAGGCTCCAGGCTCCTAGCTAGCTGTCAGCACAGAACCCGACACGGGGTTTGAACCCATGAACCACAAGATCATGACCTGAGCTGAAGTCGGACGCTTAACCAACTGAGCCCCCCAGGCATCCTTCAATGAGATTATTTATGTAAAGTCCACTCAGCCCACCTTTTCTAACATAAAGCCACCTGACTGTTCTTGTGCCCCATGCAATGGGACTGCCATTGTCAACAGGGTAGGAGGTCATTCCCTAAACATTGAAGTATGTCCAACAAATCTCATCTTCAAGATTCCATGGTTAAGAGGTAAGATAATACTCATTTGATATACAGTGCTTTCTTTCTACTATATCCCTATATAATTTTGACCTAAAAATCCCATCAATAATCTAAGCCAAAGGCTATACCCAATGGAATGAATATCTTTTAATCTAAAATCCAAAGATCAAGTTTGTTTGAAGTTCCTATCCTCACTGCAAGATTCCTCCTATTTTGGTCTTTAAAAAATAATAAATGGGGAAAACAACTTGACAATAAACTATTTGTAAGAAAGAAAACAATAAATGCCATATATTCACTAGAAGGCTAATAAGAGCAGGGCTTTGAAAGTGGTATGTTTCCAGTGCAGGTAATAAAGGAGTGAATTGTCTGTAGAAGACTTAAAATAAATAATACTGACTAAAACTTGGTATGCCTTATATTATCACCATGACCTAAAATTTCTAAACAAAATCAGTGATAAAATATTCCTCTGCTCTGTAGCAGACCACTTTTACCACCTCACTCTTGATTCACTATTGCATTCACTATATTCCAGAAATTTTACAAGTGTTACCTCATTAGCCTTCACAACAACACTGGGAGGCAATTATTATCTTTGTTTTACAAAGGAGAAACATTGAAGTTCAGAGAGGGTAACTCATGCAATGTCAAAAAGAGAGTAAAGGGTGTAGGCTTGCTTCAGTGTAAAGAAGAATTTTATATAAAGAAAGCTGAATAATTGGCACCAGAATTTGAGCCAATGTTTATGTAAGTCCATACTCAATATTTTTAACCACTATAAAATACTACCATTGTAGAAGAGAGTCTTTGTCTGAGACTTTGAATAGCTTTCTCTGGCATAGGGACTAGAATTATCTGGAAAGAATTGTCTGCCAAGAATGTAAAGGAAAGAGCACTGGACTTAGAGGCAACCAGATCAAGATTGGATTCTGACTCTTCCATTAACTAAGTGTATGATCCTGGGCAATTCATATAACCTCAGTAAGCCACACTTTTCAAAGTGGAAACTTGTACCTCCTTTACAGCGAAGATCAAATTGCTTGGCATATCGGAAAGTACCTGGCACATAATAAGGCATTCAACAAATGCTAGTTTCCTTCCTTAACAATGGGCCACAAAAACGATCAAAGGTTATAACTAAAGTGCAAATTTGTGCAAATTTATAATTGGTTCTACTGCTCTACAAACAAAGGCCCCATTCCTTTTACCTTCAATTTAATTTTTATCACTTAATTTTTATTTCTAAACCAATCACCTGCAAGGAGGTTTGGATTACCTTGATTGATCAAAATGATCAAGATTAAAGCTGAGCACAAGATCACCATTCCCTGAGTTGCTTGGAGAGTGGATGATGGACATCTGAAAAAAATCCAGGGTCTGTTACAAAACAGGAAGAGGAAGAATGGGTGCTAGGTAGCCATCCAACTATGTCCATTATATTGATGTCTAGTAGATGCAGGTATTTCTCTCTTCCTCACTATAGACTCTTCCAAAGGCTCTGCCAGAAGCATCAGTAGTTAGTTTTCCAAAGAAAATCTGAATATAGGATCAAAAACAAAGAATTACTATGTTAATTCCAAAGTAATAGGCCATCTGGAAAAAAACAGTAAGTTCATTCTTATTCTGTGAACATCAGATTAGGTACCTAGGCTGAAATGAAAATACCAAAGAGTCCTGGTTCAATACAAGGAAGAATTTACTAAGAGATTAAGATGAATAGGGTCATCTGGGTGGCTCAGTCAGTTAAGCAGCTGAATTTTGATTTTGACTAAGATCATGATCTCATAGTCAGGAGATTGAGTCCTACATTGGGCTCTGTGCTGAGTGTGGAGCCCACTTAAGATTCTTTATCTCCCTCCCTCTACCTTTCTCCCCTGCTCACACACACTCTCTCTAAAACAGAAACAAGAAAGAAAGAAAGAAAGAAAGAAAGAAAGAAAGAAAGAAAGAAAGAAAGAAAGAAAGAAAGAAAGAAAGAAAGGAAGCTGAATATAATTGAAATGGCCTGTTTCATGAGTTACTGAGCTCCCTGTTATCAGAAGTATCTCAAGACCTACTGAATGACCTCTAGGCGTGGATACAGTAAAGGAGATTTCTCTACCAGGTAAGAGGTTGGAAAAAATGACTAAAAGGTCATTCCCAATTCTTTTGTATTATATTCTATGATTGATCTGTGATTCAGCTCAAAATAAATGACAACGACCTCTCAAGAAACTGATGAAGGCATGTTGTGAGAGACAAAACCTGTCAATAGGATAGACTGGATTCAGATTTGATGGACAACCAATCAATGAGATAGGCACACCTGTGAAATGGAGATGACTGGTGAAGATACTATTGATGAATTCCTAACAGTGTCCAGACCAAGGAACTAGACACTTTATCTTTTGGGAAGGGGAATTTAGAGGATGCTTCCTTACCTCATCCTGTTTGTCCTTGGATTTGATTTTAAATAGAAAACAAATGAATATGCCAATCACAAAACTTTCCTGAAGCTTGAGACACTGCATACTCAAATTATTTTCCTTTCTTTGACATACTCTGTGTGCATCTTAGCTCTTCATCTATAGGATGAATGTAGTTGAATCTACATTCTTAAGTAAATTGGTGGGAGTTGCTATCTCATTTACTAAAGTAGGAGTTGTTTACTTTCTATCATATTCCTTTCTAACCCTATTACTCATATGACTGTAAACAGTGATTTTAGTTCTTACCATTCTGCTCAGTGGAAGCAAAAGTCTCAGATTAAGGTTAAACTGCACTCACCCTAGGATGCAAGTCTGTCTGGAAACATTGATAGAATGAATGATTTGGAGTACCTGTTGGGTTCTACTTGTATGGGAGACCAAGGGAAAAACTAATCGTAAGCATTTAAATCTACAATTATACTACAGTCTCCACCTACGTAAATTCATTTCTCTTCCTTGTCTTGCCTTAAGTATTTTCAAAATTATTTCTATTTACCCTATTATCGGTTTGTTAGTTATACATTCTTTTATTATTCTTTTAATAGTAATACTGGAGTACTGATACTAAAAGTGTGGTCTACAGATCTCTGACAGTTCTCAAGACTTTTTCAGGGGTCCACAAGGTCGAAAATCTTTTTATAATAATAGTAAAAAGTCATTTTCCTCTTTCACTGTGTTGACATTTACACTGATGGTGCAGAAGCAATGGTGGGTAAAACTGCTGCTACCTTTGCATGCATCATGGCAGTAGAACTTGAAGAGGGAAAAGTCAGTTTCATTTAAGGATGTCTTTGATGAAGCAGTCAATTTTATTAAATATCAACCCTCTAATGCACATCTTTATTAATATTCTCTGTGACAAAATGGGAAATAAATATAAACTACTTCTGATGCATATTAAGGTATGATGGTTGAATCAAAGGAAAGCATTGTGGATATGTTTGAGTTGCAAGTCAAACTAGCCTTGTTTTCCATAAAATGCATTTTTTAATTGAAGGAACAAGAGAGGGGCACCTAGCTGATTCATTTAGTAGAGTACGTGACTCTGGATCCCAGTTCATGAGTTTATTTTATTTTATTTTTTTTCACAATACTTTATTTATTTATTTTTTTTACAAATAGTTTATTGTCAAATTAGTTTCCACATAACACCCAGTGCTCATCCCCACAAGTGTCCTCCTCCATGCCCACCCCTCCTCCCCACATCCATCAGTCCTCAGTTTTTGTCAGCATTCAAGAGTCTCTCATGGTTTGCCTCTCTCCCTTTTCCCCACCATTTCCCCCTTCTTCTCCCCCTTGTTCCTCCGTCAAGTTCCTCCTAATCCTCCTATACGTGCAAACATATGATATTTGTCCTTCTCTGCCTGACTTATTTTCCTCAGCATAACACCCTCAATGTCCATCCATGTTGCTACACATGGCCAGATTTCATTCTTTCTCATTGCCATGTAGTATTCCATGGTATAGATAAACCACATCTTCTTGATCCATTCATCTGTTGATGGACACTTAGGCTCTTTCCATGTTTTAGCTATTGTGGAGAGTGCTGCTATGAACATTGGGGTACATGTGCCCTATGCATCAGCACTCCTGTATCCCTTGGGTAAATTCCTAGCAGTGCTATTGCTGGGTCATAGGGGAGTTCTATTGTTAGTTTCCTGAGGAACCTCCACACTGTTTTCCAGAGGGGCTGCACCAGTTTACATTCCCACCAACAGTGTAGGAGGGTGCCCGTTTCTCCACATCCTCGCCAGCATCTAGTGTTCTCTGATTTGCTCATTTTAGCCACCCTGACTGGCGTGAGGTGGTATCTCAGTGTGGCTTTGATTTGTATTTCCCTGATGAGGAAAGATGCTGAACATCATTTCATGTGTCTGTTGGCCATCTGGATGTCCTCTTTGGAGAAGTGTCTGTTCATATCTTCTGCCCATTTTCTTCACTGGGTTGTTTGTTTTTCGGGCGTGTAGTTTGGTGAGTTCCTTGTAGATTCTGGATATCAACCCTTTATCTGATATGTCATTTGCAACTATCTTTTCCCATTCGGTTGGTTGCCTATTAATTTTCTGGATTGTTTCCTTGGCTGTGCAGAAGCTTTTAATCTTGAGGAGGTCCCAACAGTTTATGTTTGCTCTTGATTCCCTTGCTTTTGGGGATGTGTCAAGTAAGAAGTTGCTGCGGTGGAGGTCAAGGAGGTTGTTTCCTGCTTTCTCCTCTAGGGTGTTGATAGTTTCCTGTCTCACGTTCAGGTCCTTTATCCATTTTGAGTTTATTTTTGTGCATGGTGTGAGAAAAATGATCTAGTTTCATTCTTCTGCATGTTGCTGTCCAGTTCTCCCAACACCATCTGTTAAAAAGGCTGTCTTTTTTCCATCGGATATTCTTTCCTGCTTTGTCAAAGATTAGTATGGTATTGGCACAAAAACAGACACATAGACCAATGGAACAGAATTGAGAACTCAGAAGTGGACCCAAAAGTATACAGCCAACTAATCATGAGTTTAAATCCCACGTTTTGCGTGGAGCTTATTTAAAAAAGAAAGAGAGAGAGAGAGAGAGAGAGAGAGAGAGAGAGAGAGAGAGAGAAAGAAAGAAAGAAAGAAAGAGAAAGAAAGAAAGAAAGAAAGAAAGAAAGAAAGAAAGAAAGAAAGAAAAACTATGGTTTATTCAGACTTGAGTATTTTGCAGATACTTTCTCAGAAATTAACAAATAGAGCCTATCATTTCAAAGGACACATCTGACAGCATTTATTGGCAATTGTCAAATTCAAGGTTTCTAGCAAAAATTGGAATTTGGCAAAACTAGATTATCTACTACAGTGAGCATGAGAGCTGCCAAATACTTTTAAAGACTTGTAATGAGATAGGTGGTACTATTAACTAATGTAAATTTTCTGATATTGTGTCAACATTGGAAAGATCTATATAACCTCAGGAATCACTTTTTTTCAAATGATTAAACTAGTGCAGGATGTTAACAAAATCATGCATAGGTAAAAAAAAAATCCATTAAAAGGGCAAGATAGAACAGATTTCTTTGTAACAGAGTGTGAAAAGTTCATTGATGTGGCTTCAGATTCAACATTGTAACTAATACCACTTGTTGAATTTTGGTGTTCTAACTAAGGAGACTACCCTTGGTTTTCTGAGGAGCCTATTAAAATATTCTTCACAACTACATCTGTGCCTGAGGTCAGATCTTTTTCATAGTCTTCAACAAAGTCAATATTTGGTGATCCTTGGAAAGTAGCACACTGCAGAGGGCATGAAAGCTCCATACCCCTTCCCACATACCCTGTTCTATGCACCTCTTCCATCTGGCTGTTTCTGATTATAGCCTATTACAATAAACCAGTAATCTAAATAAATTTTTGGACATCAGCATGATGGCAAGACAGGAGTTTCCTGACTTCCCCTCCTCCCAAGGATGCACCAAATATTCAACTACACATGTATCCGTTCCCTCTGAGAGAAATCCAGAAACTAGTTGAATGACTCCTGAACATCAGGCAACTTGAGAAAATATCCACACTGAAACAGGTAGAAAAAGCTGAGACACGCTATTGCTATAAAATACACCCCAGAAACAGTACCTTACAATAGAGAGTAAATCCCCAACTCCAAGTTTCTCTCTGAAGAACAATGGTTTTGGACCACTCATCTAGCACACCCAACTATTAAGGTTGCCACCTGAGGAACTGGTTCCCAAATCACCTAGCTCAGAGAGCCAATGCAGCATGACATTCACAAAATTAAACAAAGATACAATTTTTAAATGGGCATACAAGCATTCCCACAACTATCTCCCTAGCACATTATATAGGGAGAAATACCAACCTCCATTTCTCCCTGGAAGGGACTTACAAACATTCGTACGTGCAGTCCAAGGGTCCAGCTTCTAATCATCCTGTATCTAGGTGCTGATGGGAATCCCCCCAGGAACTTGAAAGAGCCTGTAGGCACTTTCTCTGCCTTCTACTTCTGACTGGCACAAACAATAAAACTAAGCCTTCAGCTTCTCCCTGGAAAAAGCTTGTCCACATAGCTACTGCCCCGATGTTTACAACTGCCATACAGGGAACAGGCTTACAAACAGCCTAGCTCTGTGAGCCAATAGTTCTTGAAATCTGCGACTTTCACAGGACCACATTAAATCAAGATGCAATTTTTAAATGTGTATATGAGCAATTCCCATAGCAATCACACCTGGGCTCACTGTAGAGGAAATAGGTGAAAATACCAATCCCCCAGTTTCTCCCTAAAAGGAGTCTGCCTACATACATTCTCACTGCAACGTGAAGCTCCAGCTTCTGATCAGCCTGCATCTGGGTATTTACTGGGATCTTCCCAGGAGCCTGAAGGAACCAAAAGGCATTTCTCCTGACTTCTTCCCCTATTTTGCTCCAACAATGAAACCTACCCTCCAGCTTCTCCCTAGAAGGAGCTTGTCCACACATGGAGCACTGATGGCTAGCTCTGAGCACTAATGGGGCTTGGCACTTGTGAGTTCCCTGAGAGGTCATTAAACTAAGAGATGGTTTTACATAGAAGTTTGAGCACTTTCCAT
>JAESUZ010005119.1:0-47284 GCA_017311185.1 Proteles cristata cristata | reverse complement strand
TTTTTTTTTTTTTTTTTTTGCCAGTGGCTCCTGTGGATGAGGAAAAACCGAGTCAGGGGGCCAAGGGGAATCCTTATTCCAAATAAGGGGCAGTGTGGCTTCGAGGCTCGGCAAGGAGTGCCCTATATTTAAGGAGACCTGAAGAAACTTCAAAAAACAGACACTTATCTTAGCATAAGCAGTGCTATTTTATCCCTGTTTCATCCTGTGCAAATGATAACTGCAGTTTATGAAACTGTATTCCTGTGCTATCCAGGAAAGAGTCCTCTTTCCTTAACTGGTTGCTAGTGTGAAGAAGACTCTCATGGCATAAAATCATTTCGGTAGAATATGTAATTCGCTGCAGCATGAACCTCAAGAAAAGGAAGGAAACAGACCTCTCTTCCCTGGTCCCCTGCCCTCCAAGTTCTAGGAAGGAGGGGGTGTGAATCTGAGAGTGTCTGTAATTTAAGCCTTGGCATAATGCCTAGTACAGTGCTGTGCGCCGTGTTCAATAAATAGATGCTGTCAACTGACAACCCCATTGTACAGTAGCATTTGTTTCTTCAGCCGAATTCACTGTATCTGCAGCGTTCCATTGTTCTTTGGGGCTCTCTCTTCCTTAAAATGATGGATTGCCAAGTAATAAAAGTGTTTTCACCTCTACCTCCACCTCTCTCACCCCCTTTAGTTCTTTTATCGCCAGGCTCCATGTCAGGTGATCCATCCACCCACCTCTTATTGGCTTCCTGGTACCCAGCAGCTCAGAGCCATTCTGGTTTTAAAATATTGGCAAGTCTTTCATTATAATCATTGAGGTTTATCAATTAGAGGAAATGTGGACTGTGTTTTAGTTGTTCAGAAATAATAGCATTCTGACTGGCATGCGCTAGGAAAGTCTCCCCTGAGCAAAGATGCCCCAGCTGCAAAAAATTAAGAGACAAACTCAGCCATAAAATCAGGAGGCTAAGAGCGGTGGACAGCCTAACGGAGGGGTTACCATCTTTTCATGCATAAATCTCCAAACCCAGAGACCTAAGACTGAAAGAGGTTATTTAGTCTTTAAAAATACTTAGAGGAGGGGCGCCTGGGTGGCTCACTCAATTGAGCATCCAACGCTTGATTTTGGATCAGTTCATGATCCCAGGGTGGTAGGGTCTAGCCTCGTGTCAGGATCCGTGCTGATCGTGGAGCCTGCTTAGGATTTTCTCTCTCTCTCTTTCAATCTCTCTCTCTCTCTCTGTCTCTCTCTCCCCTCTCTCTCTCTCCCAACATCCCCTCTCTCAAAAAATAAAAATAAATAAAATAAAAATACCTAGAAAATCAATAGTTTTTGCAAACAGCACTTTTATCCAGAATAGAAGATGAGTGGTTTCTCTATGTCTTTATATACTACCTATTATTCTGGTGCTTTCTGTGACCCACATCCCTCTCTATCTATCAATCAGAACCTAAACTACATGCAGCACCTGAGGAAAAGGCATTCAAAGAACATCAAGTGAACATTTGTCTTCTCTGCATAATCACAAGTAGCATGAATATTCTTGAAGCCAGAACCAGAAAGATATTGTGCAAAAAGTTTATTGAAGAACTTTACAGTTCAGAGTCAGATGTAATTGATGAGATGTGACCTGTGTGACCATGGGTAAATATACCACACCTTAATCCAGTAATCCATCACTGAACACTTAAGTTGCTTCCATACAGTGGTTTTTGTAAATACTTGTAGGAGTGCTGCCTGATTCCATCTTTGGCCCTCCATCTTGTTCACGCCCCAGCAACGACCTCCCTCAAGGCTCTGAGTTTCAGACCCCATGGGGGTTAATACATGCCTTCATGGGAATATGGGGGGCTTCTTCTGATGGTCCCTAAAGTGGTACACAGAAGGCACCAGTTTAGATAAGTAGTAGAGATCACTGGCACACAGAAGGGTTTACTTTAGATAACTAGCAGAGAGCCTCTGACGCACAGATGGTACCACCTTAGATAACTACCTCGTGACCTCATCACCATGCATGTCACTCCATAAAACCTGACAATTAAAGTACGGACAGGGCGAAGAAAGGCACGGAGAATGGCTGCGGGGAGTGGTCCCCACGCAACTGGATCACCGTCCACTGTCTACTGTCAGTAAGTTATCCTGACTAAAACTCGGTAAACAGTGTGGAGCGGCATGCTTCATTTTTCAGTCTAAAGTGCCTTCCTAGTCTGGAGGATACATTACTGACCCTCCTCCACCGCCTAACAATAATGCCGCAGTTAACATAGAGGTGCATCTGTCTTTTCAAATGAGTGTTTTTGTTTCCTTCAGGTAGTTCCCATGAGTAGAATTACTGGATCATATGGTATTTCTATTGTTTGACTTTTTGAAGAACCTCCATGCTGTTTACCAGAGTGGTCACCCCAATTTATATTCCTACCAACAGTGTACAAGTGCTTCCTGTTCTCCACATCCTCACCGACACTTAACACTTGTTACTTCATGTCCTTTTTTTCTTTTTTTTTATGTTAGCCATTCTGATAGATGTGGAGTCATATGTGGTTTTGATTTGCATTTCCCTGATCAGTGATGGGGAGCATCTTTTCACACATCTGTTGGCCATCTCTATATCCTCTTTGGAAAAGTATTCAGATCCTCTGCCCATTTTTAAATCAGATTGTTTTTTGGTGTTGTGTGAGTTTTTATCATTTTTAGATATTAACCCTTTTTCAGAAACATTTGCAAATATCTTCTCCCATTTAGTAGGTTGTCTTTTTGTTTGATTGGTGGTTCCCTTCACTGTGCAAAAAGCCTTTTCAGTTTGATGTAGTCCCATTGTTTATTTTTGCTCTTGCTTCCCTTGCCCAGGAAGATAGATCCAGAAAATGTATTGCTAAGGTTGATGTTTAACACATCACTGCCTATGTCTTCTTTTAGGAGTTTTATGGTTTCAGGTATCACATTTAGGGCTTTAATTTATTTTGAGTTTGTTTTTGTGTAGGATGTGTGAAAGTGGTCCAGTTATGTTCTTTTTGCATGTAGCTGTCTGGTTATCCCAACACAATTTATTGAAGAGATTGTGTTTTCCCCATTGTATATTCTTGCTTCCTTTGTCATAGATTAACTGACGGGATAAGCATGGGTTCATTTCTGGGCTCTCTATTCTGTTCCATTGATTTATGTGTCTATTTTTGTCTCAGGACCATACTGCTTTGATTATCATAGCTTTGTAATATAGTTTGAAATCTGGATTGTGATACCTTCAGCTTTTTTGTTTTGTTTTTTCTCAAGATTGCTTTGGCTGTTCAGGGTCTCAGGTGGTTCCGTACAAATTTAAGCATTATTTTAGTTCTGTGAGAAATACTATTTATTAGTTTCAATAGGAATTGCATTGAACCTGTACATTGCTTTGGGTAGCATGGACATTTTAACAATATTAATTTTTCCAATCAGTAAGCATGGTATACTTTTTCCTTTTGTGTGTGTCGTCTTCAATCATTTTCATCAGTGTTTTATAGTTTACAGAGTAGATGTCTTTGACCTCCTTAGTTAAATGTATTCCTAAGGATCCTTTTTGATACAATGGTAAAGAAGACTGTTTCCTTACTTACTTTTTTTTGCTAATTTATTAGTGTGTACAAACTTAACAGAGGTCCGTATTTTGTATCTTGAAACTTTACTTAATTCATTTATCCTAATATATTTTTCATGAAGTCTTCAGGGATTTCTATGTATAGTATCATATCATCTGCAAATAGTGACAGATTTACTTCTTCCTCACCAATTTGAATGCCTTTTCTTATCTGGTTTTATTGCTGTGGCTAGGATTTCTAGTATTATATTGATTAAAAGTGATGAGAGTGGATAGATAGCTTTGTCTTTCTCCTGATCTTCAAGGAAAAGCTTTCAGCTTTCACCACTGAATATGATATAGCTATGGACTAATCATACTACTTTTTCTAGCACTAATTCTGTTTTAAATAAATGAAAATTTGGTTACCTTATTTGTCAAAGTATTGAAGCCTATACTTGGAAACTCCTAAGATGTTAAGTGTCCTAAAATCAATCTGTTATGAATACTTTGGCAGTAATAGTTAATAATCCAGTGTGTAAATTTTTATTTCCTACACCAATAAGAAGTATTTAGTATCTCTTTAACTAAAAATCAAGGTTATAGATGATATCTTTGTAGGACGAAACAGCACATAAATATAAAATGAATGGGTTATAGAAATTTCTTTAGAAACCTCCCTTTTAATTTAACAAAATAAGGGTTGAACTTCTTCCCTTTACAGATATTTTACTAAGAAACATGCATGTGAGAGGCGCCTGGGTGGCTCAGTGGGTTAAACGTCCGACTTCGGCTCAGGTCACAATCACACAGTTCGTGGGTTTGAGCCCCGTGTCGAGTGCTGACGGCTAGTTCAGAACCTGGAGCCTGTTTCAGATCCTGTGTCTCCCTCTCTCTCTGACCCTCCCCTGCTCACGCTGTCTTTCTCGCTCTCTCAGAAATAAATAAAACGTTAAAAAAAATTTTTTAAAGAAACATGACATGTGAGGCTTTTATTTGCAGCCACTTATCTAAAGACTTTCCAGCATTACTGACCAAGAGAAGCCACAAATACCCATTGTTGTATCAAGTGAATTCCATCTTTACATACTTTGCCTTTATTTTTCAGGGGAATGAGAACGAATGATAGACCTCTCAACTTCACAGAGTCCGAGTCACTTCTTAACTCTGTAACAAGCTGACTCCAAAACCCATCCCAAGTTTTTCTCCTACCCAAAAAGGAGAAGCCAAGTGGCTGACATTACACGGTCATGACAATTTTCTCTGATAGCGTTTAAGGGAGCTAAGCTACGATTTATGTGACTTTATTTTGAAAGCTTCGGTAAACACGTATTTTCCACCTTGAGGTGAATGACCATTAAAAGGTTGGAGAAGAGCAGCCTGAGTAGAGGTCAGTCACTGTAGAGTCGTGGGGTTTAGAGCTAGGAGGGCTGGAGGAGGTGTCTCTTCTTTTTCCACCAACCCTGTGCTCGCTGGCACCTCTGTGCAAGCACCCAGCTTGCTGAAGCCAGGCAGCCTTTCTTCTACTACTAGGGGAGGTCCTTGAGGAGAGGGTGTCTTACTTCTTTTGTTATCCAGGTGCCTAACTCGTCTTTTCAAACACATTCAACACCTGTTGGGTGAATAAACAAAATGGCTCCATCCCCTCTTGTCCCAGACAATAACAAAAGGAACCAACAGAAGGACAACAGCTTAGTGCCACACCCAGTTGATTAGAATGGGAACCAGATAAACCCAGGCCTTTCAATTTTCGTGCTATGGAAATCTCCTGGCTAGTCGAACCAAAAGTAGGACCCAAGGGCAGAACATGAGTTGAATATAGGTTGTGACTCATGATAACTGATTTATATAGCTTTCTATGATCATGTTGACCTTAGCATTGTCAACATAATTTATTATCTTCCTCCATGGAGCTATCCAACATGGAAGTCTAGTGATTGAGATCATGGTGGATTGGAATTCCAGGTCCGACCCCAGCCGTGTGGCCTTGCTAAACTCCTTGGTCTGATCTTCAGATCAATGTTCTCTGTGATGTGGATGGAAAAGTAGCTACCTCTTAATTGTTACAAGGACCAGACAGAATAATACATTAAGAGCTTAGAGTTTAGGACCTGCCACATGCTCATCAAAACAGCAATAATTTAAAACACTTCATAGGAGGGATTCATCCAACCCTTGAATGAATGAGAAATACAGAACCCACTCAAAATCTATTTAAAACATGTATACATATTAATATATCATAAAACGTATCTCCTGCACATTTATATTTTTAAATACTTTTATATGTATAGTATATATACAGAAAGGGAAACAATTCTGGGGGGAAAAAGTACAAAACATTAAGATGATTGTCTCTGGGTCATTTTTATCTGTATTTGCATATATTTTCTACAATAAGCATGAACTGCTGTGTAAAATAAATTTAATGTCTTTTTAAACATGCATATTGACTTTTATCTGGTTTAAATCTTTTTAAAGTAAGTCCTAAAATGACTCATGTATTTTCACACATGAGTTACTGATAATGCCAAAATGATTGGAACTTCCCCCCCAAATGCTGAGGGTTTTGTTTTTAATTATTTTTACAGGTATTTACTTATTCTACTTAATACCATGTGCCAGGTACTATTCCAATAGATTTATAAATATCAACTTAAAAAGAGCAGTAATACCCCATCTGGGGAGAAAAGTAGCTAAGAGTAAGGCCAGGCATATCTAGATTAAAATCTTTTTCAAGCATAGACTAAGTTCCGTCTTGTAAAACCAGACTAATGAAAAATGCAGGGCAAATATAAAATCATGAAAACTATTCATATTTACATAATAGCCACAAAAATTATCTAGCTAAGTATATTCTGCTAAGAAATTCATAACTATTTTCTACATAATTTGGACTTGGTTTTATAAGGCATAATGTTATAAGGAAATCACAAAACTATGTAAACTACATAATAGGCACAAAATACACTATTTTTCTCTCTAGCCAAAGCCACAAATCACTACAGTCGAAGTGAAATTCAAGTGCATAATTACAAATGTAGTGATAAGATTGAAAACTCATTCTCACTATCTCCCCACCATACCCTTCTCGGCATGCACAAGGTCCCCACGAAGCCAGCAGACAACACCGGGTAGCTGTGGAGGTCACAGAGGGGGCAGAGCATGGATAAGACTCGAGCCGGTAGTCAATATGATATACCTCTGGAATCCGTATAATCACCCCGAATAACACGGGAACATCATGGTAATATATGATGGGCTATCATTTTCCCTTGCTGTTCCTTATGTAGCTGTGATGACCATAACTCAACAACAAATTTGTCACAGAACCTTCAAAGACAGGGTGGGGGATGGAAGTCAACGAGCTTGCATATGTCTGTTCTGGGAACATATGATTTTGTTCTAATATAAATCCAAATATATTCACAACCCTATTTGCTTCATGTGTAGAAATGGCTACTCTTAAATATCAGTGCTCCAAAGGCACCAAATTTGCCCATGCTGTCACCTGAATGTCGAGCAATAGAAAGGAGGCCTTGGCAGAGTAAAGCTGAAACCTCCTACAAACACGAAGAACCATTAGGAGTCTTCCTAGGCGGTGGTGCAGAAAGGGCCCACGACAGTCCGTGGCCACAGCCCCACCTGGGAGAGTACTCGTTGTCCAACCCACTGCAATATTCACTTAACACCAGAAGATGTGCTTCTGTTAAAACTTCACGTTTGAAGTCTTAACCTCTAAGCGTTTTTGGTTAATGATGCTAATTCTCCAACCTGGACTTGGGCTGACTTTGGGAAGAGCCTTGTGTGTGCAGTAGCTAACAGCTGCACTGGTAACTATTTTCACACTGAAAAGGGGGCAGCAGAGAATTATGTAACCATCTCCTTCTCAGGGTAAAACCAAGGATCTCTTCCAACTCCATATGAAAAAGCAGAAGTCTCGAGAGAATGTCTTCAATTTTTTTTTTTTAGAAATCTCACACCTGCTAGAAGATATGCCAAAGTTCAAAGACCCCTGAGTCTCAGAAGGGAGGGGCTCTGAAAGTAGAACAATAATGATAAATAGAAAACAGGAGTTGAATTCGTGTTTAGAATTCACCACACCTGATACCCACCTCCTTCACCCTATTACTGGTAAGGAAACAAAGATCCAGAAAATGATCCCAAGTCAGACAGTGAGCTTTGGGCAGAGCCAGGATTAGGAGCCTACCTGGCTTCTGTTGGAGTTTGCTGCTCTTCCAGCACTCCATCTGCAGACTCATGTCTCCGCGTTCTTTCTACAGCAGGCTGCGTTACAACAGGGAATTGGGGTCATTGAAAGCGTGTTGAGGAAAAAGAAGTGACATGGTCATCTCTGTGCTTTAGAAGACTGATCGGGCAGTCCCATAGGTAAACGGATTAAAAGATCAGCATTAGTGCAGCATAGATTTACTCCAGGTAGATGGAAACAAAGCGGAGGGGCAAAGATGCGAGAGGTCTTTCAAACCTGCCTGTCTTGTTTGCCGGCTGTATAAAAACAGAGCCAGTCATCGGCCCAGTTCCGGACGTGGTGCCTAGTGCTCTAGAGAAGGGACCCAGTAACTGCAGTGAAATGAACAGATGAATTAAAAGGTAGAAAAGACCGGAGTCTGCGAACGACTGGATAAAAGAAAGAAAAGGAGGGGCACCTGGGTAGCCCAATCAGTTAAGTGGCTGACTTCAGCTCAGGTCATGATCTCACAGTTTGTGAGTTTGAGCCCCACATCCAGTTCTGTTCTAACAGCTCGGAGCCTGGAGCCTGCTTCGGAATCTGTGTCTCCCTCTCTCTGCGCCTCCCCTACTCACGCTCTCTCAAAAAAGAAATAAACATTAAAAAAAGTTTTTTTAAAAAAAAAAGGAAGAAAAGGAGTAAAAGGTCACCTCTAAGTTTATGGGTTACATAGCTGAGAGAATGTTGCGGAAGTTGGAGGAAAAATTGTTGGATAGAGCATCGAGGAGAAAATGGAGTTATTAGGGTCATGCAGGGTGGACCTGGACAAGGCTTTCTTGGATCGCTGACCTAGAGGTGATTGGTGAAGCCCTAGAACAAATGGGAGTGCCCTTGAATTACAGAAATGGAAAAGGGTTGAAGACATCAGTGGGGTTAATCCGCGCTTACAGGGTGCACCTAGGTATCGTGTTTAGACTCCTAGTTCTCTGCACGTGGTTGATAGAAGCATGGTCTTGGCATCTGGCAAAGACAAGGGGGCAAATCTTCAGACTCCAATTCGACCTCAGCATGAGATTTTCAAACAAGAAGACCAAAAGTGTGCTTACCGTACAAGTGAAAAACTTTCAGCTTGAACTTTGAACTTGTCCAGAAATTTACGATCAAGAAAACTTCATTAAAAGAAAAAGGTTTTATTTTAGAATTTGTATAAATTGTTGAGCCTCCCAGTGAAGAAATATTTAAATTTTGAAATCCACACCAGGTTGGAGATGTGGCGGAAGCATGATGATCATTTCCGTGATTGGACCAGGTGACAGACACCACCAGGAAGAGTTGCAGACTCACATGCATCCTTTCTGCAAGAGCCCTGGGGTGGAGTCCCCCACACATGCATGCTGCACCTGCTGCAGCCCTGCCAGCCTCTTCCGGGGTACCCCACAGTTTCTCTGCACCCTCCAGCCACCTGACCAATGAAACAGAGCCCAGACTTTTGAAATGGACCTTTTATATTCATGGTTACTACTTTTTAAGGTGGTAGGATCCCAGAACCATAAAAATCAAAATTCATAGACTGTTATATCTGAACATGACCTTAGAGATGAGCAAGTTAAATCCCCTTGAGGAAACTGGGAACCAAGTCTGATCGTTCATCCAAGGACAGAAGGGGGCTAGGATTTTTAGTCAGGGCTGACATTCTAGGATCTGAGGCTGCGAGTGAGGCTGTGTGTGGACGTGGTACTCCTGCTGTCAAATGTGCAGTCAAGAGGATGGCGTGGTGCAAAGGGGGTTGGGAACCACATTCTCACAGCTGTCAGGCCCAAGAGCAAAGGTTCCAAGTAGGAAGAAGGGGGGACAGAAGTGATAGAAGGTAACTGGACAGGCAGTGGGGGTATGGAGAGGTAGGGACAGCCCTTACAGACTCTTGTGGGTGAGGGCTTCTCCCCACTGGCTCTGCCGTGAAGGCTATCCCTTGAAGACCGATTTCTCCAACACTCTTAAGGTACTAGAGTTAACTCCCATCACTGGTGGAAATAAGGGTTTCGGTATAAAGGGGAAGAATACAATAAGATCACAAGTACTAGCCATGTGCATGCAATTATGTGTTTATTATGAAGAACAGGAACATCGCCAAAAAGAAAATCAAATCTGTCAACTTGTGTTGGATATATATAAGAGCATCTCACATTTTTTTTTTCTATTTGCTCACTGACCTCTCTCTCCACCTATGTTTTTTTTTTTAAAAAATCATTGATGTATTCATTACTTTACTCTTTACTCAGCAAAGTATTGTTTGCCTAATGTGTGTTGGATACTAGGTATACAATGGTTCACAAAATCACATGGATTTTTTTAAAATAATGTCAAGCCACTACCAACATGAATTTCCCTCCTTTCAGCATTTACTCCTTCTTTTCCTAAAAGCCTTTCTACTTTCATGGGAGAAGAGTTCTTTCTCCTTAGCTGAGAATCTCTCTTTTTGGGAAGAGAAGACAAAATAAAAAGCCTTCCATCACTGTATCGCATTGTATCACAGGCATTTCCTGAATATTCTTCCTCTAAGTAAGCAAGAATTTATAACCTGTCCCTTAGGAATATTCAAAAATAATCACCCTCGTTTATCTTTGCTTCTGACAGGAGTTGTTAGTAATATCTTTATTTTCTTGTATTTTGATGTTAGCGTTTACATGCTTACTAGTAACTTTTCTCAGCCTCTACACATACCAACTTCTTGGGACACTTAACTAACCCGAGGACGGCTACATGGCATTAATTTATGCTTCACGTGATCTCCAATATGGTGAGCAGGCAGTATTTTCTGCAAAAGGCATTTTCTGCTCACTGAAAGGAGAAGAAAGCTAAATCCAGCTTCCCGTGGGCCAGGTCCCTTGTGAATTCTGAGAGGGAGAAAGAGGTTAATTGTGAACAGGTCCATGCATGTGTCACTTACGACTCACCCCTGGATCCCTTCGGTCCCACGCTATTTCAGCAGTAGTTTTAACACACCAAGACCAGACGGAGGTTTTTATTGCTCTCTTCAGTGAGATACAGGGTGAGTTTAAAGAAGGCAATCTACAAGATTTATCTCTGTGTTCTGGAATAAGAGTTCAATAATTCCTTTAATCCATGTTGCCATCTCCCTTGGCCTTTTGCTTTACTTTGGTCTTTTAACATCTCACCTTCTTTTAATAGCAATTATCAGAATCCATATACTGATTCAACCTAACAAGTACCCTAGTAGCAAAAACCTCATATGAGCAAGGCAAGTCACTCGACTAGGTGCTTATACTTCATAATGATACCATATTTCACAGGCAAATGAACTGTTTTCAGTAACCATAATTTATCTTTAAAAAAAAATCCCTGACAATAAATCAAAAAGGTTAATTGGAAAATTTTTCTTAAGAGGGAATTAGGGTTTTCTAACATCCCTTTAATATTAGTCGAAGCAGTGGGCACAAATTTGCAAACATACTATAGAAATAATTTAAACTTGGTGAATAGGTTCTCTAGAGGTAAAAGCCAAATTAAAAAAAATTTAATGTTTATTTATTTTTGAGGGAGAGACACACACACAGAGTGCAGGCAAGGGAGGGGCAGAGAGAGGGAGACACAGAATCTGAAGCAGGCTCCAGGCTCTGAGCTGTCAGCACAGAGCCCGACACGGGGCTTGAACCCACAAACCATGAGATCATGACCTGAGCCACCCAGGTGCCCCCCCATTTTTTAAAATTTTTTAATGTTGTAATAGCCAAATTTTAAGTAGAACTCCTGGATCCCAGATTTCTTTAAACTATATCTTATATCCAAGCACGCATCTGTCTGTCTCTCTCTACGTCCGTATATATCTGTAGATATATTAAAAAAAAAAAAACTTCACTCTTTGTGAGAATTATCATTGATTTTCAACTTCCAAAGGTAGTATGTGTGCTCCATTTCTAGGACATTTTGAATTAGGACAACAGCACAACATTTCTCGAAATTTCACAAAAACTGTTATACCTATCCCATCTCTAGATGAACATAAAAGAAATCTGAACATTTTGATACTTGAAAACAATGTTATTCTTTACCATCCTGGAAGCAAGTCGACAGAATCATTTGTACTCAATTAAAAAACTTTTCCAAAACCCCGGACCTCTATGCACCGTGTGGCTCATCCTACATCTGAAATAACAGCCATCTTTAGAATCATAAACTTATGATATAAGTTTTGCAGCTCGAAGGCTTCTTCAAAAGCCATTAGTTCATAATTTCTGAAACTTCCTTCTCAAAAAAATCCATGTACTTTAACATGTTAATAGGTGTTTAGGGGAACAGTTTCTGTGTTCAAATAAAATTTGAAGTGTCCCCTCTAGAGGCTCACGGTACATGTTAGTTTATTAAAGCCTTGGCAGACCTGTAGTAACAAGAGGGAAAAAAAAAATCTATTCATATTCGGGGCTTTCCTATTTTATTTTCTAAATAAAAATTTATTACTTTATGCAAAAATATGCAGCATGCTAACTGAAAAAGAAATGAAGATCTAGGTCTCAGAGAAAGTAGAGAAAGAGAAGAGAAATGGGGAAAGATTTGATCCAATCCCAATGAGGAATGGAATTTAAGGATTAAGAGTGACCTCCACTGGCTCACGAGCTTCTGGCCCCAACATCCCACGCTAGTGCTCCTTGAGACAGAGGTCGGAAATGTTGAGCTGGGGGGGAGCCTGTGGAGCTTAATCAGTTAAACATCTGATTCTTGATTTCAGCCCAGGTCATAATCCCACAATTAATGAGTTCAGCCTCAGGCCAGGTTCTGTGCTGACAGTGTGGAGCCTGCTTGGGATTCTCACTGTCTCCCTCTCTCTCTGCCCCTCCCCTGCTCAATCTCTCCACGCCCTCTCTCTCTCTCTCTCTCTCTCTCTATCTCTCTCAAAAATAAATAAACAAAAAAAAATGTTGAGCTGGTATATCTTCCTTCTTTCCCAATCCTCTCTCCTGCAAATACACATTTTAAAGATGAGCAATGTAGGGGCGCCTGGGTAGCTCCATCAGTTAAGTGTCTGACTCTGGTTTTGGCTCAGGTCATGATCTCATGGTTCATAAATTCAAGCCCTCCATAGGGACTGGGATTTTCTCTCTCTCTCTCTCTCTCTGCCCCACCCATCCTGTTTCTCTCTCTGAAAATAAATAAATAAACTTAAAGATGAGCAAACTAAGGCTTCGAGAGGTTATGTGAGTGTCAGAGTCAGACAGCTAATCATCTTTACTAGTATCTAAACTCTAATTTCTAAATTCAGTGATTCCTTGCTATCTAACATAAACATGTTAACTATATGAAAAGGAAGTAGGGGCGCCTGGGTGGCTTAGTCTGTTAAGCGTCCGACTTTCGCTTAGGTCATGATCTCGCGGTTTGTGGGTTCGAGCCCCGCGTCAGGCTCTGTGCTGACTGCCAGCTCAGGAGCCTGGAGCCTGCTTCAGATTCTGTCTCTCCCTCTCTCTCTGACCCTCCCCTGCTCACGCTGTCTCTCTCTCTCCTAGAAATAAATAAAACATTAAAAAAAAAAAAGAAAAGGAAGTATATAGTGCTTACTATAGAGCCCAGTGAGAAGCAAGACACTTATCTCAGACATATAACTTGATTGTCTTTCAGCTGCTCAGTTACTGTGCCTATAGATGTAATAATTTAGATAATTATTTTACCAAGTTTTATGTTTATTACCAAAAATGCCTCCTAATAGTAATAAAATATGCAGGTTCATTTCTTCATAAATATTTTGAAATCCTTAGGCAAAAGAAGCTGTATGACCATTTACAAGTTATTCTGAAGTCCTTCATGTTTCATTCAAGTCTCGAAATCTTGTAGATCTGAGCCTCAGACTAGAGGTTGCTCTCCGAGGTCAGAGGAAATACCTTACTCAGAAACAAAGGAGCGTTGCCTCTCGTTTATTTTTGTTGTTCAATTTCTCTCAAACCACAACTCACTTTATATCTTTCTACCTCACTCATCATATTTTCAGAATGGTTTATTGAGATAAATGCTTTTAAAATATAGAATCTTTTGATATATATACATATATATGTATATAAATTTGATTTTGTTTGTGGAAGGTGATGCTATTTCCTTGGGCTCAGAGATTAGAATACAAATTCGCTTGTGTTGAGACTCATTATCCTTTGTGGCAGAAACATCCCTGTGAGCCCTCCTATGACAGAATTTGGTATGTAAAGCCCAGGTTCTTCTCTGATGGGTTTCCACTGGTCTTAGACAAGGCTCTTATAACCTTGATTTCCTTATTATAAAAAGACTCGGATAACAGTAATTTATACTTTATGGGGTAGTTGGTCTCAACCACAGAGATTGTGAGAACTGATCATTAAGCTTGTGAATTTCACTCTGACGTGTGGCCATTCTACACCGTTTTCATTCTTTGGCCAAAAGCACAGTGAGAAAAAGAAGTAGAGTGACAGTTCGTTTCCTTTCATTTTTATCTGTAGATGGAAATCATTGATTCTACTTGTGTCTCATTAGAGATGGGTGCCAAGAGTTGATGACGGTGATTAGTTGGCAGCTTATAAATATAATAATGGATTTGTGTTGTCACTATATTTACTTAATAAGCTGCATCCAGTAAAAGGACAATTCAATAAGCCACAGATAGAAGATAAAAAGAAAAGAAGGAGCTTAATCAAGAGTGGGAGGAATTAAAGGATAAATAGAACTCCCTGCTGACTGGGCTACTTGTCGGGGTACATCTGGCTGGGCCACTTTTCACACCCCCAAAGAATGAAATAATGACACTCTTCTATGAACCCTTCAATCATGATGCATTTCTGAGTTTTCAAAGATTCTCATGAAATTCTGCAAACTTTTAGTTTTTAGCACAAGATTTTCCTCTATCTTCAACTTTCTCTGTGGTAAAATGTTGGTTCCTTGGACAATGCATACAAATACTTTAGGAAGATGATTTCCCAAGAGTTACGTGTTCCTCGTACTGAAACAATATTCTGAACAAAACCGGTAACTGCAAGTACAGACCAGTCCTCCTAGGACTAGCATTGTGATATTCTTTGCTCCATCTGAGTGCACTGAAGTTTGTCAAGCAGCTTGTGAGTGAAACAATGAAAGGTTTTGGTGAAAATCCTGAAAATAATACTCTATGAAGAAAGATCATAATTAATAGAATTTTACTATTTACCTAGTATTTTCCCCAGGTTGTCTCATTGAATCCTCACAACCTGTCTAAGGTGTATTATCCCCATTTTATGGATAAAGTAGTTAAAGTTTCAAGAAGTTGCCTTATCCAGGTCATTGGGAGCCTATTAGGGATGTTAGGGACCCCAACACCAAATCCATGCACTTTCATTATAGCCCATTAACTCTTAGAAATGAACTTCACTTTTGCTCTTACCATTCAATTCATTAAAGATGTCAGTCAGTCCCCAGTCCTAGGGAACCAGCAAAGGCCAAGTAAATATGTGTCAGTGCATTTTTAAAATAGGGCTTTGACCTACAGATTCAGTGGTAATGAGGCCATATAGCAGAGAGCACTTCCTCTCTAATTGGACAGTGCAGGATTCTGCATCGGAGAATTCTGGCTCCAATGCCTACTTGGGCATGTTACCTAACATCCAAGAACCTCAGTTTCCTGGTCTGTACAATGGGGATAATGATAGCCTCTATTTTACAGCATTGTTGTGAGGATTAAATGGGGTAAAGTACAAAAAGCACTTAACACATACTAAGTACTCAATAAACACTAGTTTAAAATAAATAGATTTGTGTGGCTATATGGCCCCCTTTGTTGACTAAAGGAATCCATTGGGGCGTCTAGGTGGCTCAGTCAATTAAGCATCTGACTCTTGGTTTCAGCTCAGGTCATGATCTCACAGTTCATGGGTTCAAGCCCCTCATTGGGCTCTCCACTGACAGCGTGTAGCCTGCTTAGGAGTCTCTCTCTCCCTCTCTCTCTGCCTCTCCCCCCCACCCCACTAATGCGTGCTTGCTCTCTCTCAAATAAATAAACTTTAAAACAACACACACAAAAAGGAATCCATCAGACTTAAAACTTTGCCTAGCCAGTAGAGGTAACAAATTAAATACATATGAAAATCCCATTGTCGATACCATCTCTAACATTAAAAACCCTATTGGCAAATAATATGTATAAACTTCAGTGTAGGAGATCTGAATTTAAGTGTATGCTCTCTAACACTCTAACCAAAAAATTCTATGACTCTATGATAGTTTGGTACTAGTTACCTGATACAATGAGTTTACTGAAGACAATTACTTAGTTATCTGTTCTTTTTCCTTTTAATTTCTTAATATGTCCCCAGTCTAAAATTAGAATTTCTGTGTGCAACTCGAGCCACGCACAGAATGTTCACATGAGGCCCATCACTTGGGGCTTAACTGTTCACTCCTGTCTGCAGAAATGTAAAGGCCACCCCAGGCCACCAACTTAATTATATCCAGGATGCGCACCAGAGGTGAAAAGCCTCCTAGAACTGTTTTTCAATCATCATCTCTCCAACTGAGCTGGGCCAGTGACACTAAAACCAGCAATTAAAAGCCTCAAGTTTAGAAATACATTCAGTTTCCCAAGTCCCCAAATGGCAAAGGTTAAGTGAATTATGTGGAGATAATTCGCCAGGGTCCCAAGGGAGGGTTCTGCTAACTTCAGATTGCTGGCTGTTTCAGGCTTATTTTTCCCTTCCCGACTGATAGACTTCATGCAGTGGCCCTGCCAACGTAAATACCAGAAAAATAAGAAAAGTTGCAGATGGAGAAAATTTAAAAAAAAACAAACAAACCACCTTCCATGTATTTTCTAGGGAGAAGCCATGCAGTGAGCACGTTTAGCGTTTTCGTAACTCGGAAGGTTTTTTCCTTTCGCTCTTTTCAAAAATAATTGTGAGGAAATTTACACTCACCTCATATTAAAAATACTTGCGAGCTTTATTGTGTCGCTTTGCTACTTAAATTGGAGCGCGCCGCCGGACATCTGACTGTGGGAGATCGTAATGGGGCCCGCAACGCTCCTCCGGGCTGAATTAGAACCACCCATGACACCTCGAGTTGTGTGGTAACACCTCCACAGTGTTTCCAATTAACTTTGTAAGTTTTTAATCAGTGACAAATGCATCTTTGTAAATTCAATTTACCTTTTATTGCAGCACCATAAACCGTCTTGCAGCATTCCGGTACTTTGTGAACATTTTACTTGCTACTGACATAAGACAGCTGTTGGACCTACAACAAAGGCTAAGGTTTATGAGTTACCTGAATTAGGATGTAGGTGAAGTAATTAAACCCCGAAGAGAAAGAGGGGGGAAACAGATAGCCCTCTGCAATCCGCACACACCGATTCACAGGCAGGAACTCCCGAGGCAACTCAGAGGCTGGAACATTTGTGATTAAATCCCCAGAAATGCCCTTTTTTTTATTGTGAATTCTAACTCCCGATATGTTGAAAGAGTGAAAAGCTCAGGTACATTTCATTAATAAATCTATAGTGCTATTTGTTTTTCCCTTTAATCAGATTCAAATGCATCCTGTTAAAAAGCCAGGGGTGATTGGATCATAAATCTGAATGACCTTGAAGATGATGAAGGAAATGCTTCTCTGTAAAGCGATCATCAGGCTGCCAGTTCCATCATTTACACATTTTTACAGGTGCAGGGAAAATGTTTAATTTCAAATAGCTTGCAAGTATCACTCAGAATAAAATATTCCTTTAGAAGATCGCCAGATAATAAGGCAAATGAACTCATTGCACTGCTCAAGAATATGTGTTTTTTTGTTTCTATCTTTGCTCCTAAAATGAGAAAATGGCAAACAATTAGGGGAAGGATTATAATTACTTGACCTCAAATATAAACTACTCTCAGATTCTAGCTTCAGCTTTGTTGTGTTTGAATATTACTAACGAGGCACTAACTCATTGCCCCTTGCTGCAAATTATTAACTAATTGTGAGTAAGATGGTCATGAAACCTATCTTTTGTTACATATTTAATCAAAAGTCTGCGTTTTTATAAAGGCAGCAAATTTATGGATGACATTTATGGTTCTTTCCTTAAATACTGAAGAATTCTTCTGCCTTATTTTTGGATTTATCACTCAACCATGAGACATTTGACATTCAAGATGTACATCTGCATCTTGCCATTATCACATTGAAAATATTGTAAATGTTGTAATTTGTCAGAAGTGTTCAGACACTGATATTATTCCAATCCACTAATTGATTCACCTATTCATCAATTCATTTATTAAGTGCCTAATATCTGCCTCGGATAAATAGTGACTGAAAATGTCGCCCTTCTCCTGCAGATCAAGGATTATAAATGCAAAAAAATTCGGACCCAAATACATCTATGTGTTGTTTAATTAGGCTTTGCTTTTCAGATGTTTTTAAAAATCAGCCATGACCTAAAACTTCTCATCGAATCTGTACATTGTTACCATTTCTAAACCATGGGCTTGGCTTTCTTTGACCTTTTCTGAAGGGCATACTCTTTAAATATTGTTTTGATTCTTCTGTATCATAGATGCTTTTGATGGCTTAGGAATTCTTCATAATACATATACAAACTGGTCAAAATACAGCTTTGATTTCATTACCCTATTTTCCCCATTCTTTATTACTTGCATTAAAGAAATAAGAAAATGCTTGACAGGTTACTATCTAACTACTTTGGAATGTAGGGATTAGACATGAAAAGCTCCCTTTTAAATAGCTGTAAACTGATCATCAGTTTCTCATCATTTCTTCTGGGTGTTCAAAAATATATGACCAGATACAGAGGAGGAGTTTCAGCAGATAGTATCGCATTTATATTCTTTACCTCAAAGCCTGATCTTCATCCTGTTGAAGTAACACTCTGATGGGAGTCCTACGATTGGAAGACAAAAGGACCCAGTGCCCTGGCACAGTTTACTAAGCCTTCCCCATGCTCGGTTCTCAGCCTAACCCTAACAAAATCAGCCATGGGACGTTCCCAAACAGGTAGAGAGAGAGGGGCGGCCTCCAAGAACTCAGGTTTTCACAATCATTTCCCAAGACGTCATCTGACTCCCCATTGTAACATCAAAAGATGCCTAAAGATGAGGCAAATCAGAGGTTAGAATCCCAAGCTTTGGGGAATCGCTTGCAGTGAAAAGCTGCCACTTGTTGAGAGCTTGAAATACGTGGGCATGGAGTTTGTCACAGCCACCCCACACGGCAGATGGGGAAGCAGAGGCTTAGGAATCTAGCTGAAGCTAACAAAACTCTGGAGTTGGAATGCATATGCATAGCCATGTTGGCTATGAATTCATTTCATGGGTATGGACAGTACTGCAGACAGTATGAGAGCCCATGCTGTTAACCACTACACCACCTTGCCCATCAGGGGCCAAAACATCATACTACCTCTGAAGCCTAAATCCTTATTCTTTAAAATTTAAAGTCTATGAATTACAGCTTGAGTAACAAAATTTTCACCCTGGAAACCCATCCTGATGTGAAAATTAAATAATTATTGCTATATTTCAGTGCTGTTTTCTTTTACTTCATGCTGCCCAGCTATGTGTGATGGAGGCTATTTGCACTGTTGTATGTATACGATGGAATTAAAACTCCCCTCTGGAACAGCCAAGAGTCTGCCCTATTTTATTGCCAAACATGCTTCTATTTTAGAAAAGTAGACTGTTCTGCCCCTCACTGGATTGTTTCCATTTCAACCATCTTATCACCAAAGATGCTTTCCCATAATTTATGCTTATCTTTTTAAATAAAAGCCTTCGAAGGTCTCTTGCACGCAAAGGATTTATGGTATTGCGTGTGATATGCAAATTGTTTCCATTAAAATAAATCTAAAACAAGATTTGTATGTATCCCGTATTATTTGGTAAGCTAAAACTCCAGCCCTTGGGGCTCCTGGGTGGCTCAGTCGGTTAGGCATCCGACTTCAGCTCAGGTCATGATCTCACAGTTCATGGGTTCAAGCCCCACATTGGGCTCTGTGCTGACAGCTAGCTCAGAGCCTGGAGCCTGTTTCAGATTCTGTGTCTCCTTCTCTCTCTGACCCTCCCCTGCTCACACTGTCTATCTCTCTCTCTCAGAAATAAAACATTAAAAAAGAAAACTCTAGCCCTTGAAGTCCTTCATCAGAGAATCTTTGAAAAATCATCATTTTGGAGCCTAGTCAGGGAAACTTTTAAAAATTAATGAGCAGTGGAGGCTTTCAAATTCCACATTCCACACTGTACTGTCTCCACACCCAAAAGAAAGAAAGAAAGATTTAAAACAAATTCCTCAGTTCCCACCAGGAATTCTCAGACATTCTGAGCACACTCACGCATAGTATTGGCCACAACGGCTCAATCAATAGGGAAGAGTAATGTAATAATTGCCACAGCATTTTCTGTAATTCCTCATTGTGGGAGCAACAGCATTTCAATAATATTCAGAGAGACTATTTATGGTGCTTAAGGTAAGAGGTTTCTGCCATGTGTAGAATAACAACAACAAAAAAATCGGTGCTGATATTTAACCCTTAATGAGAAAGATTCTTAAGGAAAGAAGCAGTTAAGCACTTAAATTATCTGTGGCAGGCAATCGTCAGAGGACATCACACCAAAGGACATTTGAATAGGCAAAATAGTTCTCGATGACCATTAATTGAGGACCAGTTGAATAAAATATGGTATACCCACGCAATAGAATATTTTCTAATTGTTAAAACAAAACATGAGGACACTCATTCAGTATGTACTGATATGAAAATTTTTCCAAGGTATTTCGCCGAGTGGACAAAGCAAAACACAGGATAATCTATATAGGAGACTATCTTTTATGTATAATGGGAAAAATTAAGGATATACATTTGTATTTTTATATGCATAAGGAAATTGTGAAAGCTGTGTTTAAAACTAATAACATTAAGGGACATTAAGGGACTGGGTGGCTCAGTCGGTTTAGTGTCCAACTTCGACTCAGGTTACAATCTCACAGTTCGTGGGTTGTAGCCCCATGTCAGGCTCTGTGCTGACAGCTCAGAGCCTGGAGCCTGCTTCAGAGTCTGTGTCTCCCTCTCTCTCTGCGACTCCCTACCCCCCGCTGCTCGCACTCTGTCTCCTTCTCTCTCAAAAATAAGTAAACATTTAAAAATAAGTAAAACTAACAACATTTTTATCTGGGTATGTGTGGTGGGGTGGGGGTACTGAGGTGGATAGAGGACATGAATGAGCCAAAGATGCTTATATATTTGAATATATTCAAATACATAATTTCAAAGCATGTGAACACGTTCGATAAATTAAAAGTTGTCTACGTGGTTAATGTACTGTGAGCAGGGAAGTAGTTTACTAAATACAGTATATTCACAAGGTGGAATATTATGTGGCCATTAAACAGAATAAGGAAGCTTTTTATCTACTGGTTTAGAAAGATCTCTCATATGTGTTATTGTATTTAAAAGAAAATCCGAATACAGAATAATGTCCTTAACATGCTACCATCTGTACGGAAGGAGAAGGAGTGTTTGCATACAGGTAATCAATTAGCTCCGAAAAGACACGCAAGAGATGAATAATGGTGACTCGTGTCGAGGGAGACAACTGTGTGGTGTGGCTTGAGGTTGGAAAGGAGACTTTTCACCAAATAGACTCTTTATGCTTTTCTCTTAACCACTGGAAGGTATTATCCTTTTTATAAAGGTAAAATTCAAGCACTTAATTTTTTAAAACCGTATTTAACTATAATTACAGCTTTTTCCTAAAGAAAGAAAAGAATTAATAAATTGATCTTGGAATTAGAGAAAGAAAGGAAAACCAAGCTCTAATTTATCAAACTACCTAATTGGTCAAACTACTGATCCAACCACCATCAAAGTACTAATATTTCTCCTCACTTTTCTCTCTACTAATTTGACTGCGGTGTGCTATCTTTGATTCAAACGCAGCTTAATAAAATTAACTGGATTCATTTTTTTCTAGACATGTAAATAAATGTCATGTGTGTCTCTCATCTACCCCACCTCCCACTCCAGGAAGAGAGGACTAAATGGATTGAGACTGTGTAATTTAAATTTTACCTGGCTCATTATCACTTTCAAATAATTTATGCATTTTAAGCAGCTGCTTTTCTTCTCCTTATGTGTCAATCATGCAAATTAGCAACACCTCGATGAAACTAGCCTATAATAAATCAATTTTTAAACTAAGCATTTCATAGGGTTTTCTTTCCCTGTGCAGATTTTAACAGCTGTAAAGCACCCACACTTCCACATTGGAAAGTAGTGGAGCGATCATGAGCTTATAGTTAAACAAATCTGGGGTTTAATCTTGGCTCTGACATTTATAAACCCCATATCCTTGAGAAAATCATTTAACCTCTTTCATGTTCAGTCTTTCTTATCTGTAAAATGGGAATGAGAATGCCTATTCCCACGGTTGTCATTTAAAAAGGCATATTAGGGGCATCTGGGTGGCTCAGTTGATTAAACGTCCGACCTCAACTCAGGTCATGATCTCACGGTTTGTGGGTTTGAGCCCCATGCCAGGTTCTGTGCTCACCACTCAGAGCCTGGAGCCTGCTTGGGATTTTGTGTCTCCTTCTCTCTGCTCCTCTCCCACCACATTCTGTCTCTCTCTCTCAAGAATAAATAGACTTGCAGGCAGATGAAGGAGAGGTAAAGCTGAATCTATGGAGTTTGGTTTGCTTTCAACTCAAAATAATGTTCTTCCCAAAGTACGCATCTTGAGGCGGCCCACCCTTGGCCTCTGTACTACAGGATATTATCGGTGGAGTTAATTTCATTTTTAAAGGGGGGAAGAGAAGGTGTGACCACTGAAATATTTTATCACACAGTGGTTTGCAGGCTATGTTATAGCAAAAGAAGTCAAAGTGCATCACATACACTTCTTGTGTATTGTCAACCTGTCTTGTCAACCTGAGTGCAGCCATGGAAAATTCAGAGCATGAACCACAACCAGCAATCTACTTCGGACACTAGACACTGCAGGCACAGCTCAGCAGCTTTGCAGAGACGCTGTAAATAAGTTCCAGCCCCTTAAGCAACCAGATTATCATAGTAAATGCACAGCAACCATGCTCTTCCTTTCCTCTAAAAGAAAAAGGTGTCGGAAGCTGGCTCCCCAAATATGACCAACACAACCTGTTGACAAGGCAAAGTCAAGTTCAAGGCTTACCATGGTCATAAGGCCAGATGACTGAAGAAGAAACAGAAAACATATCACAGAAGTATCTCAAAGCCTTCTTCTCAAACCTACTAAATAATAACGCATTTCGATAAAGAAGAAAAAAAGAATAAATTAGCATTTAAAAAAATTTTAATGCATATTAAATTGTTTAGTAGAATACCTGATACTAGGGTGGCCAATGGTCCTGGTTTGTCTGGGACTCTTTCCTTTAGCACTGCAAGTCCTACATGCTGGGAAGCCCCTCAGTCCAGGACAGGTCAGGACAGCCAGTCACCCCATTCGGTACTAAAGGAATATTCAGTGTGAATTGAAATCTTGAATGCAGAGGGTTGCCTGGGTGCCTCAGTCATTTAAGCACTGGACTCTTGATTTCGGCTCTGGTCATGATCTCATAGTCGTGACATGGAACCCCACGTCGGGCTCTGTGCTGAGTGTGGAGTCTGCTTGGGACTCTCTGTCTCCGTCTCTCTCTGCCCCTTCCCTGCTTTCTCTCTCTCTCAAAATAAATAAGCATTTTATTTAAAATCTTGAGTACACAGAGTAGGGAGGGCAGTAGCGTCCATAGTAGGTTATTTTGTTTCTTGGGGGACTTCCATGAGGAGGAGACAAAAAAGTCAGTTCTGAAACTTTCAGACAATAAAAACACAGCCAGGCAAAGGTGAGTCATGCCTTGATTTGGAAGCCAGATGGCCTGAGTTTTAGTTCTGGTTCTGTTGAAGACCAACTATGAGGCCGGCTTCAGTGCTGCTGGGCTTTGGTTTGGGTTCATCATCTATAAAGGAGGACTTTAGAGCAGTTTTCTCGTAGCTCTAAAAGTCTATTTTAGGAATTGAAATCGTCAACTGCGAGGAAAATATCTGAACACCACCAAAAGGAGATGTCACATCTCACTGCCCCTTGTCTTGTCGGCCCCTCTGGTTCTGTGAGCATGTAGCAAGCATTATCTAAGTTGAGAACTTTCTGCCAAGTAGGAACAAGGTGACTGAAATCCAGCCCTTGCCCTCCACACACACACACAGGACCAAGTGAAGGTTGTTTTCGCCAGAATCTGAGAAATCTCTGGCAGGAAGTTGGTTACCAGGGTCTGAAGGTTGGGTGAAACATGAATGGGCAGTAGACGGCAAGACACTCAGGGCAGAGGCGACAGCCTGAATGGAGGGGAGAATGCTAGATGTCTAGAATCGAACTGCAGACGGACTGCAGAGAGAGCTCATGAGGTTTGGTGAGAGCACATGATAAATATTGCAGAGAGCTATGTCACGAGCTTCACTGCAATACCACCCCGACTGCCAAGTGGGGAAGAATATAGGGGCCTTGGGTAATGAGGGGGAGGAGAACAATGAAAGCCTGAAATGGAACCAGAGCAAGGCGCAGGAAAGGTTTCTTTAAGAAAAAGAGGAGGTTTGAATATGTTTGCAAACATGACAACTTTGCAGAAGAGAGAACTTACATGGAAAATTCACTTGGGAAAGGAGCAAGGGTTTTCTTCTTTCCTCCCTGTAGGCACGGAATAAAAGAAAATGTCAGAGAAAATAAGAGGTGGTAGAATTTGGGTTCCAAGGTCTCGATCAACAGAATAAAAGAACAGTCAATTCCTCCGAGGCTTCCTCTTTAGTTAATTTAATTATCACCTCGATGTGGTGAATTATCTTCGTGCTTACATAACAAGAACAGTGGTGTTCAATTAACGGGAAAATTCATTTAATGTTTTGGTTAACTGAAAGTTTATTGAAGGTTTCAAACAAAAATTCTGCCTTGTCCCAACTTCTGTTTTTGGATCTTATAAAAACCTCTTAGTCTGCTCTCCTCTCTTGGCAGTTAAAGTGTAAAAATGAACTTAGAAAGATAGGATTTATTGGATTTTAAATTAAAATTATTAATTATAAAAATATGAAAAATAAATTATGAGGAGGAAAAACTCCCACATAGCCCACAACCCAAACATTACCTAATATTTTGAGATGAGTATTTCCTTCTAATTTTCTTCTAAGCATTTTTTATTATTATGGTATTATGCAAATAATATATCACAGTGGCTTTTTTCCACTTAACCATAGAAAACGGGAATTTTCTCACATTATTACAAACTCTTATAAGAGTTTTACACTCATCATTTTTTTAAAGTTTGTTTATTTTGAGAGAGAGAGAGCAAGCTGGGAAGGGGCAGACAGAGAGGGAGAGAAAGAGAATCCCAAGCAAGTTCTGCACTGTCAGCAGGGAACCAGATGCAAGGCTCGAGCTTATGAACCATGAGATCATGACCTGATCTGAAATCAAGAGTTGGATGCTTAACCAACTGAGCCATTCAGGCATCCCAAACATTAATCACTTTAATATCTGCATTACATGAAGAGACTGTGCCATGAGTCGTTTAGCTACTCCTCTATTTAGACAATTGGGTTGTTTTTAATTTTTAACTGTTATATGTAATGCAGCATCATACAACTTTATAGATAAAAGGGATTTTCTAATTTGTTTAGGATTATGTTCTTGAATTTGATTTCCTAGGATTAAAAGTTTTTGAACATTGAGGTACCTGGATGGCTCAGCCATTTAAGCATCTGACTTTGGCTCAGGTCATGATCTCACAGATCACATGTTCGAGCCCTCCATCGGGCTCTGTGCTGAAAGCTGGAATGTGGAGCCTGCTTCAGATTCTGTGTCTCCCTCTCTCTCTGCCCCTCCCTGGCTTGTGCTCTGCCTTTCTCTCTCCCTCAAAAATAAATACACATTAAAAAATTTTTTTTAAGTTTTTGAACATCTTTTTATTAGGTATATTTCACATACTGTGTAATTCACCTATTAAAGTATACAATTATTTTTCATATATTCACAGACATTGGCAACCATTACCAGAGTCAGTTTTGGGGCATTTTTATTACCCCAAGAAGAAATCCTATACCCTTTAGCTATCAACTTCCGGCTCCTTACCCAACACTCACTCCTCAGCAGCTCTACATAACCACTACTCTACTTTCTATCTGTATAGATTTCCTTGTTCTGGGTATTCCCTATGAATGGAATTGTGTGATATGTGGCCTTTTGTAACTGGTTTCTTAGCATAATGTTTTCAAAGTTTATCCATATTGTCAGATGTCTCCATACCGCTTTAACTTCCTATAGCTGATGAATATTCCATTGTATGGATATACCACATTGTGTTTATCCATTCTTCAGTTGATGGAACAATTGGGTTGTTTCCACTTTGAGCTGTTATGAATAATGCTGCTATAAGCATTTGTGTACAAGTTTCTGTGTGGACATATGTTTTCATTTCTCTTGGATATGTATCTAGGAATGGAATTCCTAGGTCACAGGGCTCGAAATGCAAATTCCTGCTGAAAAGAGTTGAGATACATTTAAGTCTCATAATACGTATCTCCAAGTTGTTATTCAAAATGCTTTTGAATTAAGTTTTAATTTTATGATTGAAGATCTTGCTGTTATTCATGGTCAGTCAGTTCTTAGGAGCAATGACGCCCTAAAGTGAAAGTCTAGGATGGTGTTGTCCAATAGAAATACCATTCAACCCATATAGGTAATTTTAAATCTTTTAGTAGCCACATTTTTAAAAGTTAATTTTAATAATATATTTTCTTGAACCCAACATATCCAAAATAGTATCTTATCTTTTCAAACTGTAATCCATATAAAAAAAAATTGCTGAGATATTTTATCTTCTTCTTTATCCACATTCAGTTTCTGATATCTAACATACATTTTAGACTTCACATCTCTATTTGAGCAAGCCACATTTCCAATGTTCAATAGCCAGGTGTGGCTTAGTGACTACTGAGGCAGACAGTACAGGTCTAAGAATTTGGCTGACTACATCTTCCTTGGAAGGTGGTAGGCAGCTACTTTTTAAAACATATCCTCATGCATTTCCCTATGTTGTCTTCCTCTTTTTAATAAAAATGAAGTAGGAACAAAGTTTAACTAACACTTCCTCCTAGATAGAGAATAGTTAACTAAGTATTTACTGCTCTCACATACCTGTTTCATAAACCTGTTGAGTAACAATATATAATGGGTGAAAAAAAAAAAGACAACTTTAAAAGATGCACTCTTTTATTACAGTTTACTTGAACAGACCCTGGAGCTATTTTTATTTCTAGAATCTATGTTGCTGAGTGCTACACACCAGCACTTAACGTTCTCCCAATTTGGTAAATAATTTCCTTTGTTGCAGTCTTTAATGATGAAATGAACAGGAAAGGGGAAAAAGGCAAGAGATAGAGTTCACTGAGCTATGCTGGTGAAAACCATGTTTTCAATGTATTCTTCTCACAATAAAAACTATTTAATCTGAGATCCTCTATAATCCCAGGACACAACACTCCTTCTCTGCTGTATGGCAACTTCCTGCCATGCATAATTATTTTCCAAAAGCGTATCAGGTCAGAGATGAAGCAGAGAATGGGGGAAAGAGTCCGTGGTGATCTTAGGCGGATTTTTTTTTTTACTTGTAAGAATCAGTTGGATAGTTACTACCACCTGGCACTGTTAATGAGTCTAGATGGGAAAACAAAGCTGCAAAGCGTTCCACAGCAGACTGCACCGTGGTCCGGTTCTGGGGAGTCGTTTGGGGTCTGTTGAGCATCTGAAGATACATTTGAAGGTGTTTTGTCTATTACAAAAATTGAAATCTTTTGTTCTTCAGTTTTAAAAGAAACATGGTGCTTAGGAAGAATTAGCAGTTGATTCGTTTGTGTTTCTATACCTTAATTATTTTACTGGAGTCACAAAATAACCTTTAAAGCTAAATATATCTTATGCATTAAAAGCAATTTATTTTAATATTCTTGGAGGAAGTAGACCATCTCTTCCAAGAAGGTATTTCCACTACTAATTCAAATTGCTTACAAGCATCCTAAACAAAGAGACAATATAGTGCAGGCCTTCAAAGCAGGAAGTCTGATTCAGATATGAGCTCCACTGATTATCCAAGTTATTTTTCTGTGCATAAGATACCTCTCCTGAAATGAAGAATAATGAGAGCGATTTTAAGGCTCAAGTGAGAGAAGGCATATATGGTGCTTAGCAGAATGCCTATCACTTCTCTTTGTTGTGCGTTTTGGTGGGTTGTTGTGGGCTTTTTTTGTTATTATTATTATTATTATTAAACACATAGATTCCAAGATATCACAGGATAGAGAATAGCAAATAAAAAGCCCAAGGAATAGCAAATAATCAATTATTATGCAACACAACTGCTATACTGTGTAAGAAGAAAGCATGGCTCTCCCACACAGGGGAACTAGGGGAAAGAGAGATGGAGCAATGGGAAGAGGAAGTAGCAGGAAACATGAACTTATTTACCAAGAAGATGTTCTACTAACATGCTCCACATGTTGTTAACTAATTTGCTATTTATTTATTAAGTGCTAATTCTATGCAAAATACTGTGCTTGGTATTGAGGTTACAAAGATGAGGTATGTTACCTGTCTTCAATAATCTTAAAGCCCGGCAGAATGTTGTCTTTGTCATTGTGTGTACTACCTTGCCTTGTATTTCATGGCTTGCTGGTCAACCCTGACCTCTTGATATTATGAGCAGGAATGCTATCTTATTCACACCTATACCTCTGCACTGTGCACAGTTCCTGGCTCATAATAGGCACTCAGTAAACATTTGCTGAAGTGACTTCTTAAGCACAAAGAAGGGAATTGATCAGTATTGTATTTACAATTGTAACAGATAAGTTCTGTGAAGGCAGAGACCCATGCTTGTAAATGTCTTGATTCCAAGAAAGGTGGATTTTTGATATTAGGTTGGCAGTTACACCACTATTAAAGTATCATTGTTACAATGAGAGTTGCTATGCAGTATCAAAATGCAATTATTGTAGTCTCAGCTTCCAGTAGGGCTCTTCAGTCCCAGGTGCATAAAATACACAATTGTATTGCACTGTTGTATCTAATTAGGAGAAACAAAGCAAAGAAAATGTGCTTTCTGATAGGTTTTTTTTCCTTGAAGTTTGGAAAACCTTTCATTTTTCAATGAGATAACTATTATCCATAACTATAAACTATTATTTATATAAGCTTTTTGTTGAATCTTAAATGCTGGCATTTCATCATTCTTTTCCATTCATGACTTTATTCTATTCTTCTATTTTAAAAAATTAAGTTTAAATAATTAAATATTTTTAAAGGATGAAAAAAACCGATTACATACTGTGTGTATGTGTTCCAGTTCTCATGTGGAGGTCATACAGACAATGAGAATAATTCATAATACTGTTGCTGTGCATTTGATAACATTCTATTTTGAGTAGTGCATCCTTTCTGATGTGATGTCCTGTGAAGTAAATTGTGCATTAGGATATTAACTTTGTTAGATTGTGGAAGTTTGCAGCTGATGCTCTGGTGGGGTAAGTAGAGGCAGGCTATAGATATTCCTAGCCTATTGAAGCTCATTATAATTGGTAGTCTGGAATAAAATACTAATCTCCAGCCTAATTCAAGCATGATGACTTACATTAATCTGTGATGGGTTTTTATTTCTTTATTATGAGCTAACTGCGTAAATTCAAAAGAATTAACAAAGCCATCTTGGCACGATTTAATTCTCAGGCTCCCTCTGCTGGTAGTGAAAGACAACAAACTTACAGGGAATTTAGGAATGAGGGTGATACACTATTTCCACAATTTTGCCTTTTACATTGAAGTTAAACGTATTGTTGGCTACTTATATGATCGGACCAAATTTTTGGTTTACAGCTAGCCCATTTCCCCACTAGAGATTAAACGATCTTTTTATGGTTGAATTAATTAGTCTTTTCATCAGAAAATTGAACTATTTTGTATTTAAAATAAATATTTGCTAGAGCTGTACAGAGTAATTTATAATATCACTTATACAAATGATTACCAACAGCTTTCATAAACAGAAACGGAACACTTAATAGAGACATGCTGAAATTTAGTAGCTACCCAAACAAACTACTTTATCCTCTCCTATATAAATCCTGTACAACATACCCTGCATACCATCCAATAAAACAATTACTTTCTGGGCCATAATATCTCAACATAATACATAAAAATACATAACAATTTGGAAAAAATGTATTCCATTTGCAATCCTCTGATTTTGAGTATTTGTGTATACAGTGCTGTTTTTACTTTGAAAAGCACTTTCACATTTATCCCACATTTTATCCCGAAAACCCTTGGGTAGTGCAGATACTATTATCCCTATTTAACAGGCAAAATAACTGAGGTCAGAGAGGTTAAATGATTGGACCCAAGTCACACACTAGTTAGTGGAAAAGAGCCTTCGGCTCTTTCAAAGGTCTGCAGGCCTCTCTCTCTTGAGAGCTATTTAATAAAAAGACATCAAGAAAATTATTTAAATTATCTAGTTTTTTTTATTAACCATGTTGTCTTGACTGCCTATCCATATTTATGCTTCACAACCCTCTGTTCAGATCATCTTTTAATGAACCCAAATCTTCTGAGAGCTGTAGACAATTTTCAACTGAGGGTCTTGGCAAAGAAATAGGAAGGAACGGTCAAGGTGGGGACCATTGTGGCAATAACCGTCACGTGGTACAAGGAGGGTGGGCTGTGTTCTCATGACCCAGAGTTCCAAGATTGTTTTGGAAGTAGCAAGAGTTATGCCACTGCACAGAAACGTAAACTGGGTTCTAATTGGGTCAACCTCAAGATAAAAACAAATGAAGACTCCAGGTCCCAGGAGTCATCCAGGCCTACAAAGCAGAGTCTTTCAAAACCAAATCACGAACTTAGCTTTTTTTTCCATGCATAAGTGAACAACCTTTGAGCAAAATTTAATGACAGAGTTGAGACCAAAGATTCTGGTCTAACTAACAATCCTCAGTGAAATAGGTTTGACGGTTTCAGTCGAGTGCATATCATGAAAGCGCTCTGGCGCAACTGATAGGATGTTCATGAGGAGGTAATATACAGATCCACAGATTAAATTACTTTTCACCCCAAGAGATATTTATAGGGGTGATCTATCAAGGTTACAGAGGAGAGCAGTGACATGACTGTGGAATGCTCAACCTAAGCTTACAGGCTGGAACATAAAGACACCTGCAATCTTATTCTTGTTAACTACTACAATTGACAACTTTTCACTAAAAATAAATGTTTTGGCACAGAAATCAGTTCTAAAGATTTATACTTGTTCTTCAAGTTGAATAAAAATGCAAAATGTATCTTTTATTAGAGAAAAGACTGCTTACATCTTAAAAAAGAGATATAAAATTACTGTTTCCATGGCAAAAAAAAAAGTCATTTTATTGTAGAATAGATGCTAGTTATATCTTAACATAAGAAATAGACCAGAAATATGAAATTATTATGTTTTCACAGCCATAAAATCCATTCAATAACAAAAAAAAAATACTTTTCTAAATAGAAATTTTAGCAAACATTTTGCCTCTAGAAAGCCTTCTATGAAATCAACTCAATTTCAACTACATTTCAATGTTAGGTAATACAGATGGATAGAATTGTCATCTTCTCACAAATTCTACTTCAACAACTCTTAATTGGAATGAAATCTGTTCCACCTGACCTTTAGATACACACACATACAAAATTGTATTATTTCCTGGATCTTTTCAACAATTGAAAAAATGGACGTAACCGTGCTTTCAAAAGTATAGTATCACTTTAACTTTATCTCATATCTCTGATTAGCTCATTCTTCAGAATACAACCAAGGAACCAGAAGAAAACCAAAAAGACACCTAAGAGATAAAAGTAAGTCAGGCCAACGTTCATCCACTTTAATCATGAGAAAGTTACTTGGCACCCCTTTTACAGTCTATTTCCTCTTATGTTTATATACATTCCACAAGCTTGATCACCCCAGGAAGAAAAGTATTGCTAGAGGTGGGCATACTGACATCATGAATAGCATTTTACGTATACCCAATACAAATGAAATCACCACTCTGGTCCAGAGAAAGAGAGAATTATAAAGTTGTAAAACACATGCACACACGCACATGCACACACAAATTCGTGCCTAGTCTAGTCATTATATCAGAGAGCAAGACAGAGATATACACTTTATAATTTCTAATGCAGAGTAAGCCAAAGAGCCTATGTTGCCTGTTAGCTCTACCGCTTGGCTTAGACAGGGCTATCGCAAGCCCAGAGGGAGAGAGACTTCGAGAAGGTTTACTCTAGGGAGGGGAGGCTAGGTCTCTTCCTCCACCTCAGTGCAAACCCAGCTCCAGAGGCCCAGATGAGGACCTCGCCAGCAGGCAAGCAGCCGTGGGGCCAGTAGTCACTTCTCCAGGCAAGGCCGCCTCTACAGAGCCTCCACTACAGGCTCTTCTGCTCTACCTGTACTTTGACAGGGGAAGGCTGTGTCCCCACCTCTTCTGGGCAGCATCCAGCAAGCATGGGAGGAAAGGAAGATTTTCTCCTTTTGATACTGAGGCAGTCTGACAAAAGCAAGACATGGAGCTTCGGAGTCACCTGCTTGGTGGCCAATTGTCCTCCCAAAGGGATAAGTCATGGTTAAAACAGAAAGCCACATCAAGTGCATTCTGCCAGTCAACCTTTCAATATGGGGTAGTCCCATTTTTCTCTCCTAAAATGTAACCTTGATTTGATGAAGTCATAGTTCTTAAATTTCTCTTCCTCAAGTTCTTCACATTTCTCTTGAAATGTTGATCCTAACAAAAATGGGAATATTCTACAAAGACAGTGTCATGTGAGAAATTTCTCATTTTGAGTGCATAGCTTTGAGAATCTTTAGGTAAACATTTGAAAGTGTCTAGGGATTATTTAGTGAGTCTCAAAGTGATCGTTTGAAACCAGGTCTCAGCCTTCTTAATGAAGATCCTTTGCTGCAAGTTCTTGAACTTTTTTAGTATCTGCTGATTAGAAAGCTACATACTGATGACAGGCCACCACTGCCAGGTGAACAATTAATTTCATTTTAAATTAACTTGCACTTAGTCATAACATCTCATATATTTGGAAGGTAGCAGTACAAATATGTAGGAGACACAAAATCACAATGTATCTACATACTTTTCACAGTAACTCAAAAAGCTTCTACCAACTAAGATCCATGGGTTGGAAACTATTTCTTTAGAATAAGCTTATGGAAATATTATGCAGCTAAAGGAACATCTGGCCATTTTGAATGTGGGCAGGTTTTAATTGTCAAGAATCTGGGGGGGAGGGAATCAATTTAAGTGTCCTCCCCATTTTTTTTTTAGTATAAATGCATTTTTTTTAAAGACAGCACGTGCACATGTGCTCAAGATTGGAGACAGAGGGGAGAGTTGAGGGAGAGAGAGAGAGAGAGAGAGAGAGAAAGAGAGAATCTCAAGCAGGCTCCACTGACTGCAGGGCCCGACACAGGGCTAGATCCCACAACCCTGGGATCATGACCTGAGCTGAAATCAAGAGTTGGTCCCTCAACCAACTGAGCTACCCGGGCACCCTAAATCAAGTGCATTTCTAATATGAACAGGATAAAGAAACTGAAAAAAATGAATACTTGACTGGCATTAATATGAAAAAGCCACTACATTTTATTGCAAGAAGGGATATCAATAAAAACATATCATCATATGAGGAAAATGTTTGTTTTTTTTTCCTTTTTACCATTTATTCTAGAAAAAGAAAAGACAAGACAGAAACACATAGGATGAGGGGCGCCTGGGTGGCTTAGTCGGTTAATTATCCGACTTTCGCTTGGGTCATGATCTCACAGTTCGTGGGTTCGAGCCCCGCGTTGGGCTCTGTGCTGACTGCCAGCTCAGAGCCTGGAGCCTGTTTCAGTCTGTGACTCCTTCTCTCTCTGACCCTCCCCTGTTCACGCTGTCTCTCCCTCTCCTAGAAATAAATAAAAACATTAAAAAAAAAAAAAGAAAAACACATAGGATGATTAGATAGTAGAATTGTATAGTTGTATAGAAATGTATAGAAAACTGGCTAAGCACCCAATTTTCAGAGGCAGATAAACTGAATTTGACACTAGGTCTCAGCCTTAACCAACCGTAGGATCTTGAGTTTCTTTGCACCTAGTTGTCATGTGTAAAATAAGACTAGTACCTACATTAGAGGAAATGGTGACAAAGGTTAAACAAAGTGCTTGGTGCATAGTAAGACCTCAAAAAATGGTGGCAATTATTATTATTAGTGAATTTTGCCTGTAAATGGGCGCACAAGTGAGATTTATCTTTGAAAAGCTAAAGGGGCCCCTGGGTGGCTCAGTCTGTTAAGTGTGCGACTTCGACTCAGGTCATGATCTCACAGTTCATGTGTTCAAGCCCTGTGCTGGGCTCTGTGCTGACAGCTCAGAGCCTGGATCCTGCTTCAGATTCTGTGTCTCCTTCTCTCTCTGACCCTCCCTCACTCATGCTCGCTCGCTCTCTCTCTCAAAAATAAATAAATATTTTTAAAAAGTTAAATTATAAAAAGCTAATATTTTTTTAAGTATACATAAAGAAAGAACAAATTGCAAACAGACCCAAAAGCTAGATTTCCAAAATGCAAAGAGAGTCCAAGTAGATGGGTATCCTTACTCTGATAAAGTCAACTTCAGGAGATGAGACAAGGAGAGAAGGAATTTTTATCACTGTGCCTTGGCCCGTTGCTGAGGCTATAGGTACTAAATGCTATCTACACTTTTGGTATCATGGGACCACTTGCAGAAGAATTAAACAATTCTCTTGCTTTAAAAAAAAAAAAAGGCAAAAAGCCTGTATACCTAAGAGAATGTCTGAGATAGGTGTGGATTATGATAGAGACATCACTTTTAGGACTTCTCATTGTTTGAGTAAAATTTATAGGTTTAATTTGTGAGAAGAAGTCAGGTTTCCACGTGTAAATAGGCATATGTATCCCACTGCTAGGTTTAGAGATTGCTTATTGTCAGAAAGGATCTCTGATGGGTTCATATGCTGATACTGCACTTTTTCTTTAATAGACCATTCATTTTTTTCCACCACTGTTTCAAAAGAACAATTGGGGAAAAAAAAATACAAACCACAACTGTGTTGTGGCTTTAAGTTGGAAGACCAAATTTCCACTTCCCATTTTTGCATCACTCTGAATATTATGCATTTCTTTTACCTTGACAATAAGAGGTATTAAGATCTATTTCTTCACATTTAGTGGGGCCAGAGGGGAGGAGGTCTCAGCTTAGAATTTTCTTTTTTCTTGAAACTTATTAAAATACTTAGGCACCAAACACTTAGCTTCACTTGAAGTAACGATTGTAACATCAAGAAAGTATCTTTGGCCCTTCGGGGATTTTCTTGACATCTGCAGAAAATCATCCTGATAGCACCTGAAGGATCAGGAGGGGATAGTTCAATTACAGCTGGGAAGTGCTGTGAGGAAGAGCTGCACGTAATTCTCCCAGTGCCCATTACCTCTGGCTTTCTGCCTTAGCAACTGCCATGTACTACATCAAGCGTGTAAATGTTCTATGCAGAATGTTTTTTTGTCACAGCCTTTGGGCTCCTGGGGCACAGAGAGGACTAAGAGAAAGTTAGCATAAGACATCTGGGACCCAGTTCCCTAACTTTTCAAAATATCAAGGTATTCATCATAAAATGTATGATGAATAAAAATATCTAAATCTACTACATAACATTTAGGTGGTTAAATCATACAACAGGTCTATGAAGGATATACATTCTGTTATCACCCCCAGCTGGGTCTGTGTGATGGATTGTTTCCCAGCATGAGGTTTAAGAATTCATACAGAGTCACCCATCAAGTTAGGCCCACGTATCTTAGGCCCTCTTTGCTTTCCTGAAGTTGTGTAAGATCTGAGCATTATTCTATCAAATGATCAGTTTCCTGTTCAGTCTCCTATTGTTCTTAAATCCACTCATTCTTTCTACAAGCACTTATTGAGCTCCTACTATATGCCAGATACTAAGTATAAAGGTATGTACTCCCTGCCCTTGGGTAGCTTACAGTCTGTGGGAGAGACCAATGATAAGCCCATGAACATGCAACTACAGATTATGGAATACAAACCTGAATGTCCTCTCTAGGGTAACACTCAAGCCACAGTCTGTAAGATGAGAAGTCCCCAGAGCTTCCTGGGAAATCAGAACAGTAGGAAAGTGCTCAAGCATTCCTGGGTGTTCCCAGAATCCACAGAAGGCCAGTGTGGCTGAGGCAGAGCAGGTGAAGAGCAGTGTGGGGGCAATCACAGTGGAGAAGGACTGGGGCCAGATCTTGCAGGGCTTATTAATTTGGGTCTTCTGAAATGCAATGAGAAGCCTTTGGAAGGTCTTAAGGGAGTGACATGTGTTTAAAAGACCTCTCTCTAATTGCTGTGTGCTAAATGGACTGAAGGTTCCTAATATTGGAAGTGGGAAGACAAGCAAAGAGACATTTGCAATTGGCCATGCTATTGGAATAGCTCTGTTCATTTTTACTCCAGAAGAAGCTATAAATGCAGATGGAGAGTAAACTCCAAGGTAAGGAAGCACTGTGCTGCTAACCAAACTCTGTAATATTTATAAGTTATTTCTAACTTTTTGTTTCCCTGAGCATCAGATTTTCTGGAGAAAGTTGCCGACCTTGAAGAGATACATGAAATGACAAAATTAATGAATGTGAAGCATCAACATCATGAAGAGTAGGTGCTCAAAATATTTAATTGTTGCCATTTTCCAAAAAATGGTACCTTCTTATGGTCCATAGATTTTCCATTTTTAAAAATTGTCAATATTTCCATTTATAAACTTGTTAAGACATAGAAATTACCATATTTGAATGGGTCCCTATTTTCTTTCTTGCTCTTTCTTTTATGTGTTGGAATAGAGACTTATTTGCAAGAATATGCATAGTCTACTTAACATATAAAAATCAACCAAGTCCTTAAAAATTCAAAGTTATGTTCAATGTCATCCTAGCTGTAGTTTTCTTTATTTTGGTTAACGTATAAGATACGAGAACATTCTCATCTTTGTATATATCAAAATGGAGAAAAAATATTTCAAATATGAATTTGTATCCTATTCAAAATTCTGCTTCCAGCTTTAATTATTCACTAAATCTGAATTATGTTTATGAACCAGTATTTGTCATTTAATAATAGTACATTTGAATTTTACACAGTGAAATTACAGATTAAATATTAGGAGTCAAGTAATATTTCCATTCATTGATATTTATAATTAAGATATTTGCATGTCCACTTTCTTATACCATGCAAAAATAAACTCAAAACGAATTAAGGGCCTAATGTGAAACCTACAACCATAAAAATCTTGAAAGAGCACAGGCAGTAATTTCTCTGACATCAGCCATAGCAACATCTTTCTAGGTACGTCTCCTGAGCGAATGGAAACCAAAGCAAAAATAAACTATTTGGACTATATCAGAAAAAAAGGATTCTACACAGTGAAAGAAATAATCATACTGAATGGGGAAAGATATTTGCAAATGACATATCCAATGCAGGGTTAATATCCAAAATAATATAAAGAACTTATATGACACATCACCAAAAAATCCCAAATAATCCAATTAACAAATGAACAGAAATCATGAACAGACATTTCTCCAAAGAAGACAGAGATGGACACATAAAAAGATGCTCGGCATCGCCCATCATCAGGGAAATGCAAATCAAAACCACCATGAGATATCACCTCACACCTGTTAGAATGACTAAAATCAAAATCACAAGAAACAAGTACTGGAGAAGATGTGGAGAAAAAGGACCCTTGTGCATTGTTGCAAACGGGTGCGGCCACTGTGGTTCCTCAAAAATTAAGAATAGAATCACCAGGGGCATCTGGGTGGCTCAGTCAGTTAAGCAGCCGACTCTTGATCTCGGCTCAGGTCATGATTTTGTGGTTTGTGGATTCGAGCCCCACGTTGGGCTCTGCACTAACAGCTCAAAGCCTGCTTGGGATTCTCTCTCAAGAAGAGCAGGATGAGGGCAGAAGTGGGAGTGACCATGGTCAGAGAGAGGGGAGGGAAAAGGAAACTGCTAAAGACATAGCACCCAATGAGGTGTGTCCCCAGGTCCACATGACAGTAATCAATGCAACACCAGATGGGGTGAGGAAAACTGGTGGCTTTTCACATTTTTCATGTTAGCTTTAGATGTCCACTGCTCAGTTTCTATGCTTCTCAGAGGTTGGAAATGACATAGATTGATTCTCACTGCTAAATGTGATTTTCTAGAGCATGTAACCCTGATGAAGAGAATATGAAAAAGCTTATGTTTCTACCAGATTTATGTAATTTTTTTTCTTACAAAGTTAGGATGTAAACTATGTCTCAGAGTTCCGATAGTGAAGGTGGGGAATTATTTAATGCTACCTGACTGTCTTGACCAACACCATATATCCCAGCCCCCGGGACCCACCTGACACAGGGGTAGCTCTCAATGAAGAGCTACAGAGACGATGGTGATACTTCTTGAAATTAATGCCTCTAGATTTCACAAGCATAATAATCTCCCCATGAGTAATTTGTACCAACACAGAGAACTAGAAACTGTGAAAGACTAAGCTGGCCATGCTCATCACCACAGGACTACTAATCCAGACCATGAAAGAAAACAGATAACAGAAGACATTTTGTCAGGAGACAGGCTTTCTTTAAGTTTTTAGTAGACTTTTTTTCTTAGAGCAGTTTCGGGTTCACAGCAAAACTGAGCAGAGATCTCATTTATTGCTGGTGGGAATGCAAAATGGTACATCCACTTTGCAAGACAGTTTGGTAGATTGGTACAAAACTAGACATCCTTTCACCATATGATTCAGCATTTGCACTCCTCAGTGTGTCCACACAAATATGTGAACACAGGCGTTTATGGAAGCTTCATTCACAAGTGCCAAAAGTTAGAAGCAACCAAAATATCCTTCTGGATGTGAATTGGATAAACTGTGAAACATCCAGACAGTGGAATATTATTCAGCACTAAAAAGAAATGAGCTGTCAAGCCATGAAAAGACATGCATGGAGAAAACTTAAATGTATATTGCTAAGCAAAAAAAAAAAAAAAAACAGTCTGAAAAGACTACATACTGTGTGATTCCAGCTATGACATGACATTCCGGAAAACTATGGAGACAGTAAAAAGATCAGTGATTGCCAGGATTAGGGAGACAGGAGGTACGAATAGTCAGAGTATGGAGAATTTTTAGGGCAGGGAAACTCTCCGTATGATACTATAATGATGGATACATGTCATACATTTATGCAAACCCATAGAATGTACAACACCCAGCGTGAACCCTAAGGAAAACTGTGGACATCCGGTCATAGTGATGTGTCAAGGTAGGTTCATCAGATGTAACAAATGTGCTTCTCTGGTGGCTGAGATGATGATAATGGGGGGAGGCTGTGCCTGTGAGGGACAGGGAGTATATAGTATATTGAGTAGGTACCTTCTGCTCAATTTTGCTTAGAAAGGATTTTTATAAGTATGTTGCTCACAGCATCTTACCATTTGATAATTGCTAACCACATTTCCTGAGTTCTTACCATGTGTGGGGCAGTTATATAGCTAGTCACATTTCATCCTGAACACAACTCTCTAAAGGAGATACAATTACAGTCATCATCCCCACTGTACAGAGGAGGAAATGAAGCTTGGGGAAAGACTGAGTAATTTGCCATCGGCCACAGTGTCATAATAGAGCCTGCACTCGTCACTACGCCATGCTACCTCAGGCCATCTGACACCAGTTGAAGTCACTGCTTTGTCACAGGGACATTGTAACGTGTGGGCATGACTAATAGCTGTGAGGACAGGAAGACCATGGACTGAAATTTCATATGAAGCTATTTATAAATAAGATATAAAGATCACATCGACTGCCACCAAGTAAGGAGACCCAGAGAATATCTTTGCAAGGGTCACACAGCATCCACTTGGTCACACAGCACCAAGAAACACGTGTGTGTGTGTGTAGATAATGTTTCTGATGGTTTTTCTGTCAAAGAAAGGGAGTTAAAAGTCTTCTGGTGGCAAAAACTTAGATTCTAATGATTTATGCTCTGACTTTTTTTAAAAAAATGTTTTGCTCCTTCATTATGCCTAAAATGAAGTAAAATATGACTTTTTTGCTTTTTAGTGATTTATAGACTACCTCTCCCTGTGCCCTCATAGGCCACATACAAAGGGAAGACTGAAATCATTAATAATGTAAACGACGCCCACATCTGGTTGGTCTTCCCAGGTGAATGGAGCCAAAGCCTGATTTAACAGATGGACACTGCACTGTTTCCTGATGGTAAAATCACCAGATGTTTAGAGATTCCAGAAGTACAAAGGCAGAAGGAAATGTGTTAATGATGAGGTTTCTGGCACACCTTTGAACGCTCTTACTTTTAACACTGCATTTTCTTGCACATAGGGTATATGTGCATGAGTTGTGCCATTATTTGAATTTTAATTACAATAGAATTTGACTCCAGAATGTTATTCTAAAAATAAGGAGCGAAGGACATGTTCTTATAAACCATCGCCAGACTACACAAAACACTTTTCAAAGCTTGAAAAAAATGCAGTTGTTTTATTTCTCATTTATTCTCTTTTGCAAAAGCTCTGGAAGGGGCCTGAGCCAAATATACCGGTCCTCATAGTGCTGGTTTGCCTGGTTCTCCCTGGCTCTGCCTCCCTGGTTGTTCAGGGCAGCCTCTGGCCCCTGTCACAGGGGGATCATAGCCAGTTTGCTCCAACACTTTACTAGGCTATATCCATTATTTTTAAGCCTCTGACCCTAACAGGGAGTTGAGCCCACACCCATTCAAGACAGGGAAAGTGTGGAGGCCAGGAGGGAGATTTCTTCATGGTGGCTAAGAACTTAAAAGCGAGAGAGCTATGCAGAGAGTAAGACCTCAGTTTGAGTTCCAGCACGAACCTTTACTAATCATGTGGCCTTATTCTTGGACTAGTTAACTTCTCTCTGTCTTGATTCTCAGTTTTCTCCTCTGTATAATTGGATTATAATGCATATCACTTAAAATTGTATTGACAGTCAATGAGATAAAGGATGGAAACGCGTTCTGCACACTACCTGGTACAGAGTTAAGCCCTTAAGTAAGAAGAAACCAGAGAGAGAGAAAAACTATGCATGATGAATTTCCACATACACTGCCTCAAGTAGCACATCACATCCTTCCTCCCTTTTGCTTCAGGATATTTCCATTGTGATGCCTGGGGCAGAGAGCTTCAGCTCATTTGTTCCAAACCTGTCTTGATCACTCCAGTAATCAAGGCTCTGGGCCCTATGCACAATAAAGCAAATATGGACAACAATATTTTATTATCATCATCAAACTTGCTAATTATTCCCACCACAAAAAAGAAATGATAATTATGTAACTGTCACATCAGTAACAGTCATATTACAATATATAAATGTATCAAATCAATACCTTAAATGCATTTATTTTTTATTTTTTAATAACAACTTTTTTTTTTTACTTTTTTTAAGGGTTATTCATTTTTCAGAGACAGAGAGAGACAGAATGTGAGTGGGAGAGGGGCAGAGAGAGAGAGGGAGACACAGAATCCAAAGGAGTCTACAGGCTCTGAGCTGTCCACAAAGAGCCCAAAGTCAGACGCTTGACTGACTGAGCCACCCAGGCACCCCTGCACCTTAAATTTATGTAATCTTATGTGTCAACTACATTTCGAGGAAGGAAGGAAAGAAGGAAGGGAAGAAAGATAGAAGGAAAGAAAAAGAGGGAGGGAAGGAAGGAAAAGAAAGAAAGAAGGAAAAGAGCAAAGTTTGTTCATTAGTTAGTTCAGGGCTCTGGACTTGCCCCAGATGAAGCTTCTTCAGAACTGAGAACAGCATAGCCTTCCTGTCGTGATTCCTCTTCCCTACCTTCAGAAGTCTGGCCTTCTGCATGCATTAGAACACAGAGACAAAGCACAAACCAAACAAGTAGCTCTCTCCAAGAATCTTTTATGTTCAAGGAGGGAAGCTGGCCTGGGGTTAAGTACTGTGCTATCAACTGATGGAAGGCAGAAGTACGCCCTGAAAGAGGAAAGCCAAAGTGCCCCTTTTCCTGTTCTCTCTCAAACTACCTGCTGGGTGACTGTTTAATTAGCGGGAAAACAGTGATTCCCAGAAATTATGGAGTCTTTTGTGTTCACAAGGATATACTTCCCTGTGTTTTTTCCCAGCAGTATACACAACCATTTCCTACTATTAAGTACTAGGCTAATCTGAATATTAACTATCTGCCAATTTCAACACAGCTCCCCTATAAACATTTCCTTCCTGGGTAGGGAGGAAGCCCAAATGATGTGGTCCTGTGTAGTTCTTTAACTTTCTTTTTTATGATTGGAGCAGAGCATCTGATTATTTCCAGGTGTTTCAGATTTTCTCATGGTCTCCTTGTTATTTCTCCCCTCTTTTGAGCTCTTTTGGCAATGAATGTGACCATGAGGTCCAAAGCTATAAAGGATGTGTTCACCACTTCCCCCTTATGTCTGTCTCTTTATTTAACCACAAGTTCACTGTCTTTATCCATGTTAATTCCCTGAGGTATTCACACAGCATTTGTGTTGACTGCCTTAATTTTGATCTTCTCTAATCATTCCCTGCCAGATGGTAGTTAAAGTTTAATGGTCCCTATAAAAATGGTTCCCTTTCTTCTTTCATCAGTCATGTGTGTTTACTTAGCTAACTGCTGGATGTTCAGAATGAACACAGAGTGACCACCAACAAAATGAATTCAACAAACACATTGGCTTAATACTTTTCATGGTAGCTAAAGATGTTGCCTGTCATTATCCACTCAACCATTATCCTTACGTTTTATTGTCTTTCCTTCTCTGTTTTTGTTAGTTTTCTTCCCTTTTTATCTTCCTTCTCGGATTGTTTGATGAAAGCCACGAGACGGTGAGGCCTGGCCCTCATCAGTACGCAACAATTAAAGTGTGTGGACATGTCCAGCTCCAATAGTATAAAAGTGTTAGATAGATGTCATCTGGCATACCTGTCCAGCTTCCCTTAACACACCCATAAGATGTGAGCAACATCATTCTTCATGATTCCAATAAAGAAGCTGAGTTAACTCATGGAAGGCCACGCAAGAGGCTAGGATAGAAACTTGGCCTTCTGAAGGAACAAAACAAAAAACCGTATAGATAGAACAAATCCATTTCTAAACAAATAGTATGTCCTTTGTGTGTGTGGCGGGGGTGGGGGAGGGGGCGGTGCATCCTACTATCATTCCTGAGCTAGCTAGTTCATAAAAAGCAACTAAATAAGGGTATATTACATGCCATTTTTCAGATGAACTAACTGAAATGACTCGTATTACATGACTCTTGCCAGGCGACACACACATCTCTGAAAGGATCGTGCCCCTTAGATTTACTTTAGATTGATTAAAATATGTAGAAGCCATTTAAAAAATAAATAAAACTAACCAAACAAAAGGTTAGCAGCATTTTTAGAGCAAGCATTCTGGGTGACTTTATATATACACTCCACTTAAAGCCTATAAAACACAGGACTCCGGGGCAGGGGTCTGCAAACTATAGCCTGAAGGTCAAATTCAGCACACTGCCTGTTTTTGTAAATCATGTTTTATGGGAACATAGTCACTTTCATTTTTTTCATTATTGTTTATGACAGCTTTCGCACTACAGTGGCATTGTTGAGTAGTTTTAACAGAGACTGTATGACCCGCAAAGCCTAAAATATTTACTATGTGGCCTTTTACTGAAAAAGTTCGGTGACCCATGCTCTAGGCCTTCGAATTATGGCATTGCATGTTATTTCTACTTAAATAATTAATTTCTTCTTACGATTTAGGAGTGCTATTTGGTGTTGTAACTGAACATAGCTTAAACTATTGTTAATTTTTTCAAGTAGGCACCACACCCAGCATGGAGCCCAACATGGGGCTCGAACTCATGACCCTGAGATCCTAAGCTGAGATCAAGGCCTGAGCTGAGATCAAGAGTGGGGCTCTTAACCGAGTGAGCCACTCAGGCATCCCAAAATGATGTTGATTTTAAATAGCATTTCAGGGGCACCTGCTGGTTGAGTTGGTAGAGCATCTGACTCTTGATCTCAGGGTTATGAGTTTGAGTCCCACATTGGGTGTGGAGTCTACTTATAAATAAATAAGTAGTATTTCAAATGCAAAAGAATACTAAAATCACCTACAAATGTGTGTATTAATTGACTGCCTCAAAGAGTTAGAAGGGACAAATGTCCAACAACTTGTTGGTGATCTGAGAAGCAGTTAATAGCTGCTGTGCATTTTCTAGTTGGTAGTAATCTAGAATGTGGAAAAAAGATACCCCAACTAACTATTAATCAAGGAAAAAATAAGTGTTAATATTTACCCAGTTTCTGTAATTTGGGGCAAGAACCATAATCTATCTGGGCTTTTGTTTTTTTGTCTATGAATCAATGCTGTGTGCTAAATAATCTCTAGCATCACTTTTAGCACTAATGTTCTATTGTCCATGTTCTACCCAAAGTGTAAGTGATCCCCTTCTCCCACCCTTGCCCCCTGCCAAAAGTAAAAAAAAAAAAAAAAAAAAAAAAAAAAATCTAGGCTCTCAAAGGAGTATAGTTAGTTCCAATTTTTTTTATTTTAATTCCAATAGAGTTCACATACAGTGTTATGTTAGTTTCAGATAGTGAGTCAACAATTCTATACTTAGTGTTCATCATGATAAGTGTGCTTTTTAATCCCCATCACCTATTTTATCTATTCCCCTCCTTTCCCCCTTGGTAACCATCAGTTTGTCTTCTATAATTAAGAGTCTGCTTTTTGGTTCATCTCTTTTTTTATTTTGTTCATTTTGATTTTTAAATTCCAAATATGAGTGAAATCATATGGTATTTGCCTTTCTCTGATTGACTTTTTTGCCTAGCACGACACTCTCTAGGTCCATCCATGTTGTTGCATATGGCAAGATTTCATTCTTTTTTATGGCTGAGTAATAGTCCATTGTATATATACTATTTCTTCTTTATCCATTCATCTGTCAGTGGACACTGGGCTGCTTCCATAATCTAACTATTGTAAAAAATGCTGCAATTAAGATAGGGGTGCATATATCTTTTTGAATTAGTGCTTTCATATTCTTTGGATAAAAACCCACTAGTAAAATTATGGGATCATATGATAGATCTAGTCTTAATTTTTTTTTTTATCAGTCTTAATTTTTGAGGAACCTCCTAATGTTTTTCACAGTGGCTGCACCAGTTTGCATTCCCACCAACACTGTAGGAGGGGTCCTTTTTCTCCACGTCTTCATCAACACTTGTTGTTTCTTGTGTTTTTGATTTTAGCCATTCTGACAGGTGTGAGGTGACATCTTATTGTAGTTTTGATTTGCATTTCCCTGATAATGAGTGATGTTTGGCATCTTTTCAATGTGTCTATTGGCCTTCTGTATGTTTTCTTTGGAGAAATGCCTGTTCATGTCTGCTGTCCATTTTTTAATTGGATTACTGGGGGGGGGGAGGAGAGGAATGTTGAATCGTGTAAGTTCTTTACATATTTTGGATACTAACACTATACTGGATATATCATTTGCAAATATCTCTCCCCATTCAGTATGATTGTTTCCTTTGCTGTACAGAAGCTTTTTATTTTGATGTCATCCAATTATTTTTGCTTTTGTTTCGTTTGCCTCAGGAGACATATCTAGATAGATGGTGCTATGGCTGATGTCAAAGAAATCACTGCCTGTGCCCTTTCAGGATTTTTATGGTTTCAGGTCTCATGTTTAGGCTTTAATCCATGTTGAGCTTATTTTTGTGTGTATTGTAACAAGGTGGTCCAGTTTCATTTCTTGCAGGTAGCTGCCCAGTTTTCCCAACACCATTTGTTGAAGAGAATTTTTCCCATGCACATGTTTTCCTCTTTTGTCAAACACTAATTGACCATATAATCATGGGTTTATTTCTGGGCTCTCTATTTGTTTCCATTGATCTACATATCCATTTTTGTGCCAGTACCATACTGTTCTGATTACTACAGTTTTGTAGTGTATCTTGATATTTGGGATTTTGAAGCCTCCAGTTTTGTTCTTCAAGGTTGCTCTGGCTATTCAATGTCTTTCGTGGTTCCATACAAATTTTAGGATTCTTTGTTCTAGTCTGTGAAAAATGATATTGGTATTTTGGTAGAGACTGCATTTAATCCATAAATTTTTGGGGGTAGTATGGACGTCTTAACAATATTTATTCTTCCAATCCATGAGCATGGACATTCTTTCCATTTGTGTCATCTGCAATTGATTTCATCAATGTTTTAGTTTTCAGAGTGCAGGTCTTTTACCTCTTTGCTTAAGTTTATCCCTGGGTATCTTACTATTTTGGTGCAATTGTAAGTGGGCTTGTTTTCTTAATATTTTTTCTGTTGCTTCATGACTGGGTATAGAAATGCAATGGGTTTCTGTATATTGATTTTATGTTTTGCAACCTTAATGAATTCATTCATTAGTTCTAATAGTTTTTTAGTAGACTCTTTAGGGTTACCTATTTATAGTATCATGTTATCCACTAATAGTGAAAGTTTTACTTCTTCCTTGCCAATTTGGATGCCTTTTATTCCTTTTTATTGGTCTAATTGCTGTGGCTAGAACTTCCAGTACTATGCTGAATAAAAGTGGTGAGAGTAGACATCCTTATCTTGTTCCTGATCTTAAAGGAAAAGCTCTCAGGGTTTCACCATTCAGTATGATATTAGCTGTGGGTTTTTCATATATGGCATTATTATGTTGCATATGGTCCTCTAAAGCTACTTTGTTGAAGATTTTTATCATAAATGGATGTTGTACTTTGTCAAATGCTTGTTCTGCATCTATTGAAATGATCTAATAGTTTTTATCCTTTCTCTTATTGATGTGATGTATCACTGATTGATTTACAAATATCAAACCACACTTGCATCTGTGGAATAAATCTCACTTGATTGCCATGAATCTTTTTAATGTATTGTTGGATTCGGTTTGAGTACCAGGGTAATACTGGCCTCATAGAATGAATTTGGTAGCTTTCCTTCCTCTTCTATTTTATAGAATAGTTTGAGTGATGCCTGGGTGGGTCAGTCAGTTAAGTGTTCAACTCTTAATCTCAGCCCAAGTCTTAAACTCAGGGTCATCAGTTCAAGCCCCACATTGTCCATGAAGCCTATTTAAACTGTGTGTGTGTGTGTGTGTGTGTGTGTGTGTGTGTGGAATAGTTTGAGAAGAATAGGTATTAACTCTTCTTTAAATGTTTGGGAGAATTCACCTGTGAAGCCATCTGTTCCTGGACTTTTGTTTCTTGGGAGTTTTATTTTTGTTTTGTTTATTTTATTTGTTTTGTTTTTAAATTTTAATTGGTTAACATACAGTGCAATATTCATTTCAGGAGTATAAATCGATGATTCATCACTAACATATA
>JAESUZ010005118.1:0-123770 GCA_017311185.1 Proteles cristata cristata | reverse complement strand
TCTTTCACTAGGTAGATAGTGACAGAAAACAGATGCTGAGAATACAAAAGTGGTGCAGGGTGCTCGACTCTGTGAACCAATACTGGGCGGAATACAGCATTTAGTTACCATACTGTTTCACTGAGGAACGTTTGAAAACACATGCATGGAGGTATAAGCTGAGTGTGATATACTCAACTCTTTAAAAGTACACTGTTGGGCCCCTCCTTCAACTCCCATCATCTTTCACTAGGTAGATAGTGATTGAAAACAGATACTGAGACCATGAAGGAAGTGCAGGGTGCTCGACTCTGGAACAACACTGTGTGAACTACACCATTCAGTTACCATACTGTTTCACTAAGTTCCAAATGTTTGAAAACACATGCATGGAAATATAAGCTCAGTGTGATATACTCAACTCCAGGAAAGACCACTGTGGGGAAGCCATCACTCAATTATCATCAACGTTCACTAGTTAGATAGTGACTGAAAACAGCTGGTGGCACCAATGAAGGAGGAGCGGGCTGCTCAACCATGTACAACATTCTGTAGAATGCAGCATTCAGTTACCACATGGTTTCTCTTAGGTTTCAATTTTGAAATACATGCATTGAAGTAGAAGGGAAGTCTTCAACACAACTCTGTCCAAGAACACTGTGGGGGAACCCATCGTACAAGTACCATCGTGTTTCCCTGGATTGATAGTGATTGCAAATACATGCTGAGGACCACCTGGGTGGCTCAGTCGGTTAAGCGTCCGACTTCTGCTCAGGTCATGATCTCACGGTCCGTGGGTTCTTGCCCTGCGTTGGGCTCTGTACCCACAGCTCAGAGCCAGGAGCGTGTTTCGGATTCTGTGGATCCCTCTCTCTCCCCTCCTCGCATGCTCATACACTCTCTCTCTCGCAAAGTAAATAAACATTATAAATTAAAAAAGGAAAGAAAGAAAGAGATAAAGAAAGAAAGAAAGAAAAGTCATGCGGAGACCAATGTGGGAAGTGCCGTGTCTGAACTCTCTAAAAGTCACTGTAGGGACTGAAATATTCAGGTACAATCTTGTTTCCCTAAGTAGGCAATCTGAAAACTATGGCCTGGAAGTATAAGATGAGTGTTATAGACAAAACTCTGTGAAAGAGCACTGTGTGCAATGCATCTTTCAACTCCCATCATGCTTTCCTAGGTTGGCAGTGACTGAAAACAAATGCTGAGACCATTGAGTAAGTGCAGGGTGCTGGATTCTCTGATAGAACACTGTGAGGAATGCAAATTCAGTCCCCATTTGTTCACCTAAGTGAGTAAGGTTTGAAAACACATGCATACATGTATAAGCTCAGTGTGATATAATCAACTCTTTAAAAGTACACTGTGGGGACCCTCATTCAACTCCCATCCTCTTTCCCTAGGTAGATAGTGACTGATAACAGATGCTGAAACCATGAAGGAAGTGCAAGGGTGCTAGACTCTGAAACTACACCGTGTGAAGTAAAACATTCAGTTACCATACTGTTTCACTAAGTTACTAATGTTTGACAACAGGCATGGAAGTATAGTGTAGTAGAGTGTTATATACTCAATTCTGTGAAAGAACACAGTGGCAAACCCTTCATTAAACTTTGCTCATCTTTCATGAGGTAGATAGAGACTTAAAACAAATGCTGAGATCAAGGAAAGAAGTGCAGGGTGCTTGACTCTGTGAAACGACACTGCGGAATGCAACGTTCAGTTACCATATTTCTGTACTAACTTAGTAATGTTTGAAAACGCATCATGGAACTCTAAGGTAAGTGTTATGTACTCAACTCTGTGAAAGAACACTGTGGAGAACGGATCCTAGACTACCGTCATGTTTCCCTCGGTGCATAGTGATGGAGAAAACATGCTGAGTCCAATGTGGGAAGGGCAGTGTGCTGGGCTCTGAGAAAATTCACTGTCCAGAGTGTAGGGGAGCACAGCCACAATCTTATTTCACTCTTAGTAATGTGTGAAACCTAGGGCCTGGAGGTATAAGGTGAATGTTATATACTCAACTCTATGAAAGAAAACTGTGGCAAACCCCTCATTAAACTGCGCTCATCTTTCATGTGGTAGATAGAGACTTAAAACAAATGCTGAGATCAAGGAAAGAAGTGCAGGGTGCTCGAGTCTGTGAAACAACATTGCGGAATGCAACATTCAGTTACCATATTGCTGTACTAACTTAGTAATGTTTGAAAACATATCTTGGAACTCTAAGGGAAGTGTTATGTACTCAACTCTGTGAAAGAACCCTGTGGAGAACGTATTGTACACTACCGTCATGTTTCCCTAGGTGGATGGTGATTGAGAAAACATGCTGAGTCCAATTGGGAAGTTCAGTGTGCCGGGCTCTGAGAAAACTCACTGTCCAGAGTGTACGGGAGCACAGCTACAATCTTATTTCACTGTTAGTAATGTGTGAAACCTAGGGCCTGGAGGTATAAGATGAATGTTATATACTCAACTCTGTGAAAGAACAGTGTGCGGAATGTATCATTCAAATACCGTCATGGTTTCCTTGGTTGGTCGTGATGGAAACCATATGCTGAGACCATTGAAGGACGTGCAGGATGCTCAAGTCGGTGAAACAACACTGTGCGGAATGCAGCATTCAGTTATCATATTGTTTCCCTGAGTAATCTTTGAAAACACATGCATGGAAGTCTAAGCTTAGTGTGACATTTTCATCTCGGTGAAAGAATACTGTGGCGAAGCCCTCATTCAACTACCGTCATCTTTCACTAGGTAGATAGTGACAGAAAACAGATGCTGAGAATACAAAAGAAGTGCGGGGTGCTCGACTCTGTGAAACAATACTGTCCGGGATACAGCATTTAGTTACCATACTGTTTCACTGAGCAACGGTTGAAAACACATGCGTGGAGGTATAAGCTGAGTGGGATGTATTCAACTCTTTAAAAGTACACTGTGGGGACCCTCATTCAACTCCCATCATCTTTCACTAGGTAGACAGTGACTGATAACAGATGCTGAGACCATGAAGGAAGTGCAAGGGTGCTCGACTCTGAAACAACACTGTGTGAACTAAAACATTCAGTTATCATACTTTTTCACTAAGTTACTAATGTTTGACAACAGGCATGGAAGTAGAAGCTGAGTGTTATATAATCGTCTCTGTGAAAGAACACTGTGGAGAACTGATCCTACACTACCGTCATGTTTCCCTCGGTGGATAGTGATGGAGAAAACATGCTGAGTCCAATGTGGGAAGGGCAGTGTGCTGGGCTCTGAGAAAATTCACTGTCCAGAGTGTAGGGGAGCACAGCTACAATCTTATTTCACTGTTAGTAATGTGTGAAACCTAGGGCCTGGAGGTATAAGATGAATGTTATTTACGAAACTCTGTGAAAGAACACTGTGCGGAATGTATCTTTCAAATACCGTCATGGTTTCCTAGGTGGGTCGTGATGGAAACCATATGCTGAGACCACTGAAGCAAGTGCAGGATGCTCAACTCGGGGAAACAACACTGTGCGGAATGCAGCATTCAGTTATCCTATTGTTTCCCTAAGTGAGTAATAGTTGAAAACACATGCATGGAAATCTAAGCTTAGTGTGATATTTTCATCTCGGTGAAAGAACACTGTGGCGAAGCCCTCATTCAACGACCGTCATCTTTCACTGGGTAGATAGTGACAGAAAACAGATGCTGAGAATACAAAAGTGGTGCAGGGTGCTCGACTCTGTGAACCAATACTGGGCGGAATACAGCATTTAGTTACCATACTGTTTCACTGAGGAACGTTTGAAAACACATGCATGGAGGTATAAGCTGAGTGTGATATACTCAACTCTTTAAAAGTACACTGTTGGGCCCCTCCTTCAACTCCCATCATCTTTCACTAGGTAGATAGTGATTGAAAACAGATACTGAGACCATGAAGGAAGTGCAGGGTGCTCGACTCTGGAACAACACTGTGTGAACTACACCATTCAGTTACCATACTGTTTCACTAAGTTCCAAATGTTTGAAAACACATGCATGGAAATATAAGCTCAGTGTGATATACTCAACTCCAGGAAAGACCACTGTGGGGAAGCCATCACTCAATTATCATCAACGTTCACTAGTTAGATAGTGACTGAAAACAGCTGGTGGCACCAATGAAGGAGGAGCAGGCTGCTCAACCATGTACAACATTCTGTAGAATGCAGCATTCAGTTACCACATGGTTTCTCTTAGGTTTCAATTTTGAAATACATGCATTGAAGTAGAAGGGAAGTCTTCAACACAACTCTGTCCAAGAACACTGTGGGGGAACCCATCGTACAAGTACCATCGTGTTTCCCTGGATTGATAGTGATTGCAAATACATGCTGAGGACCACCTGGGTGGCTCAGTCCGTTAAGCGTCCGACTTCGGCTCAGGTCATGATCTCACGGTCCGTGGGTTCTTGCCCTGCGTTGGGCTCTGTGCCCACAGCTCAGAGCCAGGAGCGTGTTTCGGATTCTGTGGATCCTCTCTCTCCCCTCCTCGCATGCTCATACACTCTCTCTCTCTCGCAAAATAAATAAACATTAAAAATTAAAGAAGGAAAGAAAGAAAGAGATAAACAAAGAAAGAAAGTAAGAAGGAAGGATGGAAGGAAGGAAGGAAAGATAGAAAGAAAGAAAAGTCATGCGGAGACCAATGTGGGAAGTGCCGTGTCTGAACTCTCTAAAAGTCACTGTACGGACTGAAATATTCAGGTACAATCTTGTTTCCCTAAGTAGGCAATCTGAAAACTATGGCCTGGAAGTATAAGATGAGTGTTATAGACAAAACTCTGTGAAAGAACACTGTGTGCAATGCATCTTTCAACTACCATCATGCTTTCCTAGGTTGGCAGTGACGGAAAACAAATGCTGAGACCATTGAAGGAAGTGCAGGGTGCTGCATTCTCTGATACAACACTGTGAGGAATGCAAAATTCAGTCCCCATATTGTTTACCTAAGTGAGTAATGTTTGAAAACACATGCATACATGTATAAGCTCAGTGTGATATACTCAACTCTTTAGAAGTACACTGTGGGGACCCCTCATTCTACTCCCATCATCTTTCACAAGGTAGATAGTGACTGAAAACAGATGCTGAGACCGTGAAGGAAGTGCAGAGGGTGCTCGACTCTGAAACAACACTGTGTGTACTACAACGTTCAGTTACCATACTGTTTCACTAAGTGACTAATGTTTGACAACAGGCATGGAAGTACAAGCTGAGTGTTCTGTACTCAACTCTGTGAAAGAACACTGTGGCAAATCCCTCATTCAACTGCGCTCATCTTTCATGAGGTAGATAGATACTGAAAACATATGCTGAGATCAATGAAAGAAGTGCAGGGTGCTCGACTCTGTGAAACGACACTGCGAAATGCAACATTCAGTTACCATATTGCTGTACTAAGTAATGCTTGAAAACACATCATGGAACTAAAAGGTAAGTGTTATGTACTCAGCTCGGTGAAAGAACGCTGTGGGGAACGGATCCTACACTACCATCATGTTTCCCTAGGTGGATAGTGATTGAGAAAACATGCTGAGTCCAATGTGGGAAGCGCAGTGTGCTGGACTCTGAGAAAACTCACTGTCGAGAGTGTAGTGGAGCACAGCTACGATCTTATTTCACTGTTAGTAATGTGTGAAACCTAGGGCCTGGAGGTATAAGATGAATGTTATTTCCTCAACTCTGTGAAAGAACACTGTGCGGAATGTATCTTTCAAATACCGTCATGGTTTCCTAGGTTGCTCGTGATGGAAACCATATGCTGAGACCACTGAAGGAAGTGCAGGATGCTCAACTCGGGGAAACAACACTGTGCGGAATGCAGCATTCAGTTATCCTATTGTTTCCCTACGTGAGTAATAGTTGAAAACACATGCATGGAAATCTAAGCTTAGTGTGATATTTTCATCTCGGTGAAAGAACACTGTGGCGAAGCCCTCATTCAACGACCGTCATCTTTCACTAGGTAGATAGTGACAGAAAACAGATGCTGAGAATACAAAAGTGGTGCAGGGTGCTCGACTCTGTGAACCAATACTGGGCAGAATACAGCATTTAGTTACCATACTGTTTCACTGAGGAACGTTTGAAAACACATGCGTGGAGGTATAAGCTGAGTGTGATATAATCAACTCTTTAAAAGTACACTGTGGGGACCCTCATTCAACTCCCATCCTCTTTCCCTAGGTAGATAGTGACTGATAACAGATGCTGAAACCATGAAGGAAGTGCAAGGGTGCTAGACTCTGAAACTACACCGTGTGAAGTAAAACATTCAGTTACCATACTGTTTCACTAAGTTACTAATGTTTGACAACAAGCATGGAAGTATAGTGTAGTAGAGTGTTATATACTCAATTCTGTGAAAGAACACAGTGGCAAACCCTTCATTAAACTTTGCTCATCTTTCATGAGGTAGATAGAGACTTAAAACAAATGCTGAGATCAAGGAAAGAAGTGCAGGGTGCTCGACTCTGTGAAACGACACTGCGGAATGCAACGTTCAGTTACCATATTTCTGTACTCACTTAGTAATGTTTGAAAACGCATCATGGAACTCTAAGGTAAGTGTTATGTACTCAACTCTGTGAAAGAACACTGTGGAGAACGGATCCTAGACTACCGTCATGTTTCCCTCGGTGCATAGTGATGGAGAAAACATGCTGAGTCCAATGTGGGAAGGGCAGTGTGCTGGGCTCTGAGAAAATTCACTGTCCAGAGTGTAGGGGAGCACAGCCACAATCTTATTTCACTCTTAGTAATGTGTGAAACCTAGGGCCTGGAGGTATAAGGTGAATGTTATATACTCAACTCTGTGAAAGAAAACTGTGGCAAACCCCTCATTAAACTGCGCTCATCTTTCATGTGGTAGATAGAGACTTAAAACAAATGCTGAGATCAAGGAAAGAAGTGCAGGGTGCTCGAGTCTGTGAAACAACATTGCGGAATGCAACATTCACTTACCATATTGCTGTACTAACTTAGTAATGTTTGAAAACATATCTTGGAACTCTAAGGGAAGTGTTATGTACTCAACTCTGTGAAAGAACCCTGTGGAGAACGGATTGTACACTACCGTCATGTTTCCCTAGGTGGATGGTGATTGAGAAAACATGCTGAGTCCAATTGGGAAGTTCAGTGTGCCGGGCTCTGAGAAAACTCACTGTCCAGAGTGTACGGGAGCACAGCTACAATCTTATTTCACTGTTAGTAATGTGTGAAACCTAGGGCCTGGAGGTATAAGATGAATGTTATATACTCAACTCTGTGAAAGAACAGTGTGCGGAATGTATCATTCAAATACCGTCATGGTTTCCTTGGTTGGTCGTGATGGAAACCATATGCTGAGACCATTGAAGGAAGTGCAGGATGCTCAAGTCGGTGAAACAACACTGTGCGGACTGCAGCATTCAGTTATCATATTGTTTCCCTGAGTAATCTTTGAAAACACATGCATGGAAGTCTAAGCTTAGTGTGACATTTTCATCTCGGTGAAAGAATACTGTGGCGAAGCCCTCATTCAACTACCGTCATCTTTCACTAGGTAGATAGTGACAGAAAACAGATGCTGAGAATACAAAAGAAGTGCGGGGTGCTCGACTCTGTGAAACAATACTGTCCGGGATACAGCATTTAGTTACCATACTGTTTCACTGAGCAACGGTTGAAAACACATGCGTGGAGGTATAAGCTGAGTGGGATGTATTCAACTCTTTAAAAGTACACTGTGGGGACCCTCATTCAACTCCCATCATCTTTCACTAGGTAGACTGACTGATAACAGATGCTGAGACCATGAAGGAAGTGCAAGGGTGCTCGACTCTGAAACAACACTGTGTGAACTAAAACATTCAGTTATCATACTTTTTCACTAAGTTACTAATGTTTGACAACAGGCATGGAAGTAGAAACTGAGTGTTATATAATCGTCTCTGTGAAAGAACACTGTGGAGAACTGATCCTACACTACCGTCATGTTTCCCTCGGTGGATAGTGATGGAGAAAACATGCTGAGTCCAATGTGGGAAGGGCAGTGTGCTGGGCTCTGAGAAAATTCACTGTCCAGAGTGTAGGGGAGCACAGCTACAATCTTATTTCACTGTTAGTAATGTGTGAAACCTAGGGCCTGGAGGTATAAGATGAATGTTATATACTCAACTCTGTGAAAGAACAGTGTGCGGAATGTATCATTCAAATACCATCATGGTTTCCTTGGTTGGTCGTGATGGAAACCATATGCTGAGACCACTGAAGCAAGTGCAGGATGCTCAACTCGGGGAAACAACACTGTGCGGAATGCAGCATTCAGTTATCCTATTGTTTCCCTAAGTGAGTAATAGTTGAAAACACATGCATGGAAATCTAAGCTTAGTGTGATATTTTCATCTCGGTGAAAGAACACTGTGGCGAAGCCCTCATTCAACGACCGTCATCTTTCACTGGGTAGATAGTGACAGAAAACAGATGCTGAGAATACAAAAGTGGTGCAGGGTGCTCGACTCTGTGAACCAATACTGGGCGGAATACAGCATTTAGTTACCATACTGTTTCACTGAGGAACGTTTGAAAACACATGCATGGAGGTATAAGCTGAGTGTGATATACTCAACTCTTTAAAAGTACACTGTTGGGCCCCTCCTTCAACTCCCATCATCTTTCACTAGGTAGATAGTGATTGAAAACAGATACTGAGACCATGAAGGAAGTGCAGGGTGCTCGACTCTGGAACAACACTGTGTGAACTACACCATTCAGTTACCATACTGTTTCACTAAGTTCCAAATGTTTGAAAACACATGCATGGAAATATAAGCTCAGTGTGATATACTCAACTCCAGGAAAGACCACTGTGGGGAAGCCATCACTCAATTATCATCAACGTTCACTAGTTAGATAGTGACTGAAAACAGCTGGTGGCACCAATGAAGGAGGAGCAGGCTGCTCAACCATGTACAACATTCTGTAGAATGCAGCATTCAGTTACCACATGGTTTCTCTTAGGTTTCAATTTTGAAATACATGCATTGAAGTAGAAGGGAAGTCTTCAACACAACTCTGTCCAAGAACACTGTGGGGGAACCCATCGTACAAGTACCATCGTGTTTCCCTGGATTGATAGTGATTGCAAATACATGCTGAGGACCACCTGGGTGGCTCAGTCCGTTAAGCGTCCGACTTCGGCTCAGGTCATGATCTCACGGTCCGTGGGTTCTTGCCCTGCGTTGGGCTCTGTGCCCACAGCTCAGAGCCAGGAGCGTGTTTCGGATTCTGTGGATCACTCTCTCTCCCCTCCTCGCATGCTCATACACTCTCTCTCTCTCGCAAAATAAATAAACATTAAAAATTAAAGAAGGAAAGAAAGAAAGAGATAAACAAAGAAAGAAAGTAAGAAGGAAGGATGGAAGGAAGGAAGGAAAGATAGAAAGAAAGAAAAGTCATGCGGAGACCAATGTGGGAAGTGCCGTGTCTGAACTCTCTAAAAGTCACTGTACGGACTGAAATATTCAGGTACAATCTTGTTTCCCTAAGTAGGCAATCTGAAAACTATGGCCTGGAAGTATAAGATGAGTGTTATAGACAAAACTCTGTGAAAGAACACTGTGTGCAATGCATCTTTCAACTACCATCATGCTTTCCTAGGTTGGCAGTGACGGAAAACAAATGCTGAGACCATTGAAGGAAGTGCAGGGTGCTGCATTCTCTGATACAACACTGTGAGGAATGCAAAATTCAGTCCCCATATTGTTTACCTAAGTGAGTAATGTTTGAAAACACATGCATACATGTATAAGCTCAGTGTGATATACTCAACTCTTTAGAAGTACACTGTGGGGACCCCTCATTCTACTCCCATCATCTTTCACAAGGTAGATAGTGACTGAAAACAGATGCTGAGACCGTGAAGGAAGTGCAGAGGGTGCTCGACTCTGAAACAACACTGTGTGTACTACAACGTTCAGTTACCATACTGTTTCACTAAGTGACTAATGTTTGACAACAGGCATGGAAGTACAAGCTGAGTGTTCTGTACTCAACTCTGTGAAAGAACACTGTGGCAAATCCCTCATTCAACTGCGCTCATCTTTCATGAGGTAGATAGATACTGAAAACATATGCTGAGATCAATGAAAGAAGTGCAGGGTGCTCGACTCTGTGAAACGACACTGCGAAATGCAACATTCAGTTACCATATTGCTGTACTAAGTAATGCTTGAAAACACATCATGGAACTAAAAGGTAAGTGTTATGTACTCAGCTCGGTGAAAGAACGCTGTGGGGAACGGATCCTACACTACCATCATGTTTCCCTAGGTGGATAGTGATTGAGAAAACATGCTGAGTCCAATGTGGGAAGCGCAGTGTGCTGGACTCTGAGAAAACTCACTGTCCAGAGTGTAGTGGAGCACAGCTACGATCTTATTTCACTGTGAGTAATGTGTGAAACCTAGGGCCTGGAGGTATAAGATGAATGTTATTTCCTCAACTCTGTGAAAGAACACTGTGCGGAATGTATCTTTCAAATACCGTCATGGTTTCCTAGGTTGCTCGTGATGGAAACCATATGCTGAGACCACTGAAGGAAGTGCAGGATGCTCAACTCGGGGAAACAACACTGTGCGGAATGCAGCATTCAGTTATCCTATTGTTTCCCTAAGTGAGTAATAGTTGAAAACACATGCATGGAAATCTAAGCTTAGTGTGATATTTTCATCTCGGTGAAAGAACACTGTGGCGAAGCCCTCATTCAACGACCGTCATCTTTCACTGGGTAGATAGTGACAGAAAACAGATGCTGAGAATACAAAAGTGGTGCAGGGTGCTCGACTCTGTGAACCAATACTGGGCGGAATACAGCATTTAGTTACCATACTGTTTCACTGAGGAACGTTTGAAAACACATGCGTGGAGGTATAAGCTGAGTGTGATATAATCAACTCTTTAAAAGTACACTGTGGGGACCCTCATTCAACTCCCATCCTCTTTCCCTAGGTAGATAGTGACTGATAACAGATGCTGAAACCATGAAGGAAGTGCAAGGGTGCTTGACTCTGAAACTACACCGTGTGAAGTAAAACATTCAGTTACCATACTGTTTCACTAAGTTACTAATGTTTGACAACAAGCATGGAAGTATAGTGTAGTAGAGTGTTATATACTCAATTCTGTGAAAGAACACAGTGGCAAACCCTTCATTAAACTTTGCTCATCTTTCATGAGGTAGATAGAGACTTAAAACAAATGCTGAGATCAAGGAAAGAAGTGCAGGGTGCTCGACTCTGTGAAACGACACTGCGGAATGCAACGTTCAGTTACCATATTTCTGTACTCAATTAGTAATGTTTGAAAACGCATCATGGAACTCTAAGGTAAGTGTTATGTACTCAACTCTGTGAAAGAACACTGTGGAGAACGGATCCTAGACTACCGTCATGTTTCCCTCGGTGCATAGTGATGGAGAAAACATGCTGAGTCCAATGTGGGAAGGGCAGTGTGCTGGGCTCTGAGAAAATTCACTGTCCAGAGTGTAGGGGAGCACAGCCACAATCTTATTTCACTCTTAGTAATGTGTGAAACCTAGGGCCTGGAGGTATAAGGTGAATGTTATATACTCAACTCTGTGAAAGAAAACTGTGGCAAACCCCTCATTAAACTGCGCTCATCTTTCATGTGGTAGATAGAGACTTTAAACAAATGCTGAGATCAAGGAAAGAAGTGCAGGGTGCTCGAGTCTGTGAAACAACATTGCGGAATGCAACATTCAGTTACCATATTGCTGTACTAACTTAGTAATGTTTGAAAACATATCTTGGAACTCTAAGGGAAGTGTTATGTACTCAACTCTGTGAAAGAACCCTGTGGAGAACGGATTGTACACTACCGTCATGTTTCCCTAGGTGGATGGTGATTGAGAAAACATGCTGAGTCCAATTGGGAAGTTCAGTGTGCCGGGCTCTGAGAAAACTCACTGTCCAGAGTGTACGGGAGCACAGCTACAATCTTATTTCACTGTTAGTAATGTGTGAAACCTAGGGCCTGGAGGTATAAGATGAATGTTATATACTCAACTCTGTGAAAGAACAGTGTGCGGAATGTATCATTCAAATACCATCATGGTTTCCTTGGTTGGTCGTGATGGAAACCATATGCTGAGACCATTGAAGGAAGTGCAGGATGCTCAAGTCGGTGAAACAACACTGTGCGGAATGCAGCATTCAGTTATCATATTGTTTCCCTGAGTAATCTCTGAAAACACATGCATGGAAGTCTAAGCTTAGTGTGACATTTTCATCTCGGTGAAAGAATACTGTGGCGAAGCCCTCATTCAACTACCGTCATCTTTCACTAGGTAGATAGTGACAGAAAACAGATGCTGAGAATACAAAAGAAGTGCGGGGTGCTCGACTCTGTGAAACAATACTGTCCGGGATACAGCATTTAGTTACCATACTGTTTCACTGAGCAACGGTTGAAAACACATGCGTGGAGGTATAAGCTGAGTGGGATATATTCAACTCTTTAAAAGTACACTGTGGGGACCCTCATTCAACTCCCATCATCTTTCACTAGGTAGACAGTGACTGATAACAGATGCTGAGACCATGAAGGAAGTGCAAGGGTGCTCGACTCTGAAACAACACTGTGTGAACTAAAACATTCAGTTATCATACTTTTTCACTAAGTTACTAATGTTTGACAACAGGCATGGAAGTAGAAGCTGAGTGTTATATAATCGTCTCTGTGAAAGAACACTGTGGAGAACTGATCCTACACTACCGTCATGTTTCCCTCGGTGGATAGTGATGGAGAAAACATGCTGAGTCCAATGTGGGAAGGGCAGTGTGCTGGGCTCTGAGAAAATTCACTGTCCAGAGTGTAGGGGAGCACAGCTACAATCTTATTTCACTGTTAGTAATGTGTGAAACCTAGGGCCTGGAGGTATAAGATGAATGTTATATACTCAACTCTGTGAAAGAACAGTGTGCGGAATGTATCATTCAAATACCATCATGGTTTCCTTGGTTGGTCGTGATGGAAACCATATGCTGAGACCATTGAAGGAAGTGCAGGATGCTCACGTCGGTGAAACAACACTTTGCGGAATGCAGCATTCAGTTATCATATTGTTTCCCTGAGTAATCTTTGAAAACACATGCATGGAAGTCTAAGCTTAGTGTGACATTTTCATCTCGGTGAAAGAATACTGTGGCGAAGCCCTCATTCAACTACCGTCATCTTTCACTAGGTAGATAGTGACAGAAAACAGATGCTGAGAATACAAAAGAAGTGCGGGGTGCTCGACTCTGTGAAACAATACTGTCCGGGATACAGCATTTAGTTACCATACTGTTTCACTGAGCAACGGTTGAAAACACATGCGTGGAGGTATAAGCTGAGTGGGATGTATTCAACTCTTTAAAAGTACACTGTGGGGACCCTCATTCAACTCCCATCATCTTTCACTAGGTAGACAGTGACTGATAACAGATGCTGAGACCATGAAGGAAGTGCAAGGGTGCTCGACTCTGAAACAACAGTGTGTGAACTAAAACATTCAGTTATCATACTGTTTCACTAAGTTACTAATGTTTGACAACAGGCATGGAAGTAGAAGCTGAGTGTTATATAATCGTCTCTGTGAAAGAACACTGTGGAGAACTGATCCTACACTACCGTCATGTTTCCCTCGGTGGATAGTGATGGAGAAAACATGCTGAGTCCAATGTGGGAAGGGCAGTGTGCTGGGCTCTGAGAAAATTCACTGTCCAGAGTGTAGGGGAGCACAGCTACAATCTTATTTCACTGTTAGTAATGTGTGAAACCTAGGGCCTGGAGGTATCAGATGAATGTTATATACTCAACTCTGTGAAAGAACAGTGTGCGGAATGTATCATTCAAATACCATCATGGTTTCCTTGGTTGGTCGTGATGGAAACCATATGCTGAGACCATTGAAGGAAGTGCAGGATGCTCAACTCGGTGAAACAACACTGTGCGGAATGCAGCATTCAATTATCATATTGTTTCCCTAAGTGAGTAATCTTTGAAAACACATGCATGGAAGTCTAAGCTTAGTGTGACATTTTCATCTCGGTGAAAGAACATGTGGCGAAGCCCTCATTCAACTACCGTCATCTTTCACTAGGTAGATAGTGACAGAAAACAGATGCTGAGAATACAAAAGAAGTGCGGGGTGCTCGACTCCGTGAGACAATACTGTTCGGGATACAGCATTTAGTTACCATACTGTTTCACTGAGCAACGGTTGAAAACACATGCGTGGAGGTATAAGCTGCGTGGGATATACTCAACTCTTTAAAAGTACAGTGGGGACCCTCATTCAACTCCCATCATCTTTCACTAGGTAGATAGTGACTGAAGACAGTTGCTGAGACCATGAAGGAAGTGCAAGGGTGCTCGACTCTGAAACTACACCATGTGAAATACAACATTCAGTTACCATACTGCTTCACTAAGTTCCTAATGTTTGAAAACACATCCATGGAAATACAACCTGACTGTGATATACTCAACTCCAGGAAAGACCATTTGTTACTTTCTCTGTAGATTAACACTTTGGTGTGTAGAGATTTATATCCACCTAAAATTGTGTGTGTATCTAAACGCATATAATACATAAATGTGTACATCTATATCTATATACTTCATGGTAAAAACAGTGCCATGATGAATATCTTTGCACGTTGTCGTGACATAATGTGATTATATCTGTAGATAAATTCCAGTAAAGGAATTGCTGGCTCAAAAAGTTAAGTGGTCTTAAGTAACACAAGTACGGATTATAATAATAATATTGAGCTCACTGGCCTTGTGGTTGTCGATTAGCTCCTTGCATCTTTGCGTTAGAATCTGACCCCTCCCCTCTATCTCCAAGTCCTATTTGATGTGCGTTCTTTCCTGGTTTTTACTAGGGTGATATTCTGGACTGGCTGGGCGAAGCTGAAGCCTGGAATTTATCAAAGCAACACGGATGGTTCCGCCGTGCTGCGTCTTGTGTCCAAGGATGTGAAGTGGTCTAATAGCATCTCTGTGGATGACCAGTGGATCTACTGGACAGATGCCTACCTGGACTTCATCTAGTGGATCATCTTTGATGGCCATCAGCGTTCTGTCATCCTTGACAACCTTCCCCACCTCTTCGCCATCGCAGTCTTTTAGGTGGGGTTTCCTTTGCTCCCTGCTTGGGCCATCTGTTAGAGCTGGTGAAGAGTTGCTCTTGCTTTTGTAGAGATGCTGGTCTCACTTCTAGAAGACGGGCTCAGTCTCGAATTTGAGACCGTTTCTTTGAGCGGATGCGGAAGGATGCCAGAGTTGACAGGGGTCCAGGCTGCTCACTCTTCTCATTTCAAAAGATTAAAGGTTGAGGTTGTTTCATCGAAAGATCCCCCATTTGCTGGTAGTTGGGGGTCAGTGTCCTCATCTCTTGAGAGGCTTGTCCCCCTTAAGCCCCGGTGGCTTCACATGAGCTCTGTACCACTTGTGTTGCCCATCGCTTGTGCTTTGAGTCTAGAAAACAGAAAAGACAGCTCTTCCTGACATTGGGAAGCAGACTGTGAAATGAAAGCCTGGGCTGCACTCACCCCTGAAGACTTATCAGATAGTCTCCTTCGGGCTGCACCATCTGTGTGGCTCATTGGTGGTGAGGTTTGGATAAAACCACTGCCTGGCATTTCAATGGAATCTTGGTGAGGCTGGTCCTCCACCAGTGAATGTTAGGCATCCTCTGCCTGGGCAAACCTCTGTTCTCACGGAGGGTCCAGAATGGGAGACCCAAGGAGCTGCACTAATGAACAGAGATTTTTCTCTTCCTGAATGAAATCTACTGGGACGATTGGTCACAGCTCAGCGTCTACCAAACCTCCAAATACATCGGCTTTCAGATGGCCATTCGGGAGAACCAGCTCACGGGACTGATGGACGTGAAGATTGTCTACAAGGGGAAGACAAATGATAAGGCCATATTCCCTGTTCCATCTCTCTCTGTCTCTCTCTCTTTTTTTAATATTTTTTATTTATTTCTAGGAGAGAGAGAGAGAGAGACAGCGTGAGCAGGGGAGGGTCAGAGATAGAGGGAGACACAGACTCTGAGACTGGCTCCAGGCTCCGAGCTGGGAGTCAGCACAGAGCCTGACGCGGGACTCGAACCCACGAACCTCGAGATTATGACCCAAGCGAAAGTCGGACGCTTAACCGTCTAAGCCACCCAGGAGCCCCTCTCTCTCTGTCTTTCGTGGAGCCTTAGAAAGAGACTAGGCATGGGAAGTCTCTGCTCAGACAGGATCTGGCAGCCTGTGTCTTCATTGTCACAACAACATGCACATTATTTAATTTCTTCCTAATGACATCTTAATTTTTCTGCTAATGGTACACACACAGCTGGAAGACGGCATGTGTTTGCCTGCCTTGAGTGTGATCCCTGGTGGGTAATTAGACCCTCCTCCCCTGTATGAGGCCCCTGACTGATAGGTGTTGTGGCTTCTGTTGTGGCTAGAGAGTCCCCGGCGTGCACTGAATCCCCACCTGGCAGCCTTACAGGGCGAAGTGCTGGAGTGGGGGTGCAGACGCTTGCTGCCTCCTGACGGGAGTCCCATCTTGTTCTCTGGTTGTCCAGATGACCTGTTGTTCACTGAGAACCCTGTCTCCCTTGTGATGCTATAGGCATCATTATGTGATGTATTAATGAATGAGTCCTGCCAGCAACTCTTAAGCCCCATGAAGGAGGCATCGTGTCTCTCTTTTTTTTTTTTTCCTTCTGACCTCCAAACTTTTGCACTTCCTAGCACTTCATAGGGCTGAGTGTTTGTTGAAACAGGCAGTAGTTGTCTTAAAGATTGTCTTTGGAGGCTTCAAGAGCTGCTCAGTGCCTGTGACCCGCTGGTCCTGGAGACAGAGGCTCTTCAACAGAAAGCTTCCTTCCTTCTTTCCTGCCCTTCACTTCTGCCTGCCACCCCACACTGTCGGCTCTCCAGGAAAGAGAGCAGGATGCTTGGGGAAGAATAGTCCCTTTAAGAAGCACCCTATCTATCTCCGCGGAATTAAATAGCATCTCGGGTCTGCTGACTCTCCTTTATTGACAAACTGCTAGGTTTCCTCGTTTGAACTAGAATGTTGACATTGTGTGGTGGGTTCTGGCTGGCCCCATGCTAAGAGAAGATTGTCAAAGGGAAATAATATGGTGACAGATAGAGCATTGTTATTTGGGGGAGACCAGTGGAGATAACATTGAGCACACCCTCAGAAAACTGAAAGAATGTTGGAAACATAAGTCTGTATTCTTTTTCTGTCTTTGCAACTGACCTGTGATGTGGGCGCAGGTGGTACTGTGATTCATGGATCACAGATTAGTGAACGGCATCTCAGATGTGAATTCGCTCTCTTGGAGGTCCCTGACTGGCTTAGGAGCTGGGATTTCATTCCAGTTATGCCACAGAACAGAGGGGTGACTCTCTTCTTGGAGGAGGTGCCTGTTTTGAAACCGGGAGGGATGAGGGACTCAGCTTCTCAGCTCCAGGGACTGAAACTTGGGGCCTTGGTCTGATGGAGGACCCCTACCCTTACTGATGGGCACCGCTGGCCAGCTGAGTTAGTTGTCTGTACTCTTCTGGATTAGCACTCGGTCCAGAAAGCAAGTCTTCCTTTCGACAAGCACTTGTAAGCGCATGTTGTAAGGACACGGCAGTGCTCAGACAAACCAGTGACCCTTGGGCTCCTCCCTCGCTGGTCTGGGTCGCTGGCCACTTGTTTCATTCCATTTGATATCAGTCTCAACCAGGTCTTGAGGGGGAGGTGTTTGGTTAGGGGCTTGTGGTCCAAGCACATGTACAGGTGGTGTCCTGGGGCTTCCGTTTGCCTTCAGGATTCCCTTTTCCTCCTTTGTGTGAGAAGGGTCCTTGCAGCCGACCTCCTGCCCACAGACACAGGGCCAGAGAAGCAAGTCCACGATCTCTCAGATGGGCTGGTTTAGGTTAAATGAGCCCTTTTGAAATGGCACCTGGCTGCCAGCACTGCCTGTATGCTGCAGGTGTCTCTTGGCCTTGAACTTGCTTGCTCTCACCTCTCTGCTTTTTGGGACCCTGTTTTGCACATTCGTGACCCCTGGTGCTAGTCAATCTTTATTATTTTTGCTGTTGGCTCCTAACACATGTAGGACTGTTTGTTAGCCGAGGGTAAAATAATAAAGGAGATAATAACCTACATTTATTGAGGGTTTCCTGTATCAGCCCCACACTAATGTGCTTTGTGCTTTTTGAATGGCTTCAGTTAACCTTCCCCAAATCCTTGCGTACTAGTAACATTTTCAGTTTGTAGATAAGACTGTGAAAGTCAAATTCATGTTTCTATGTCATACATATAGTTAAGTGGTAAGGTTTGCACTGTGGCCTAATTTGCTCCCAAGCTTGACTTCAACAAAACTGTTAGGCTCTGTTCCCTCTATCATCTGTTGCTGGAATAGCAGTACCCTGGTATATGACAGTGATATGGAAGTACTAGATGTGTATTTTTTAATTTTTGAAATATTTATTTATTTTTGACAGAGAGACAGAGTGTGAGTGGGGAAGTGTCAGAGAGAGAGGGAGACACAGATTCTGAAGCAGGCTCCAGGCTCTGAGCTGTCAGGAAAGAGCCTGTTGTGGGGCTCAAACTCAAGAACTATGAGATCATGACCTGAGCTGAGGTCAGACACTTAACCAATTGAACCACCCAACTCCCCTGGAAGTACTAGATGTTGATTGATTCTTGTTTGTGATAAAAATTTTGTTGACTCAGAACGTTTGTCCATTTGAGTTATTTGGTTATAAACAGATACCTTTCTTGATGTATACCTGATAGATTTTTATGTAGTGGTACTGAAATTTATTCTTCATAAAGAGTGCTTTTTCCTTAAAGAGCTCACTTTACAAGGCTGTTGATTTTTCTGTTGATTTTGCAATGGATTAAAATACTTTGGGGCTAGTGGAATGCTCCTTCAGAGTCTCAATAAACTAAGACTTTTAAATATCTGTAGGGAAGGCAAATACTTACTCTCTGGGCTGGATTTAATTTTGAAAATTGTCAAACGTATAGAGAATTAAGCAAGATAATAGCATTTCAGTCTCCTAAACTGATTCTGGAAGAATTTTCCAAAGAGGAAATGTTCTGAATCTGCCCAATGAAGACATCATAGGGCTCTTTAGTCTTCAAAGAGGACATCTTTGGAGATGATGACTGCCTTTTGTTCACTTTTTATATCAGATCTAGAGTCTTCATACTGTCTGCCTTGCCCCGGCAAGACTGTGGCCTCCTATGTAAAGAGTCCTTGGCTATGTTCTGGTAGAAATCTACTGAATGCTCCTTTGATGTTGTCTGGGGTTGGCTCTGTAGCACCCCATATGCTCTTGTCCAACCTACCTCTTGGGGTCAGTGACTCTGTCTGCTTGGTTTGGGGTTTGCCTCTGGAAACTGCCTCTCAGACTCTATACATCTCTGTCTATAACCTCATTTTGGGGACACCTGAGTGGCTTAGTCGGTTAAGCGTCCGACTTTGGCTCAGGTCATGATCTTGCGATTCATGAGTTCGAGCCCTGCCTCGGGCTCTGTGCTGACAGCTCAGAGCCTGAAGCCTGCTTCAGATCTTGTGTCTCTTCTCTTTCTCTGCCCCTCCCCTGCTCACGCTCTTTATCAAAAATGAATAAGAGTTAAAAAAAATTTAGGGCCCAGTTTTGAGTTTGGTGCTTCTGGCTCTTGCTTCCTTGGGTAGGAACGTGTGAAAATGTTAGTCATGTTATTTTACAGAAACAGCCCATGTGACAACATCATCCTAACCTTGAGTATTTTTTTAAATATTCTGTTACCGTTCCATTTCCTGCAACACTGAATGCTGTGTTGTCCTTTGAATACAAAGAGCATGTTCCAGATCCTTATGGAATTGTTTTTCATTAGCAGCAGCTCTGTGCTCCTCTCTGGAGCCTAGAACATTCACATTTCAAAAAAGGAAGAGTCTCTGTTCACGGAACAGATCAGGGTGAAGGGGGTCTCTGGCATTTCTGCTCTGGTCACCTGGTTTTTCTGTGGTGGAAACTCTACCTTCAGAGTTGGTTAAATGTTTGTAGAACCCTGTTAGGTGTTTTATCATATGGATTTTCCTCTGTGCACGTGTGTATTTCATGTGTTTGACAATGCTCCATACTCTCTGGTCCTTAGCATCTAAACAGCACCGTTGATGTATGATTGTAACTTTTATTTTCATGTGCATGCCAGTTAAACATTGCTGGAGTGCCAGCACTTCCAAAGCTACTGAGCGTATCACCACCTATATCAATACCAGTCATCATTAACGAAACTGTTTTCCAACCTACAGGTCAGTATAGACAATAACATAGCTTAAATCTTCCTTCATGGGAACAGATTACCTGGATGTGATTGTGCTGGGTTTCTCTGTTCATGAGATGGAACAACTGAAGTACTGTCATTAACTGAGTTTTATCAGAGCATTTATGTTTATTTTCCCCAAGTTCAGTGCTGAATAGTCACAGTCAAATGAATGCACTTGCATTTTGTAATTTATGTGGCTTTTAAGGTTTTCCAGGGTTTTTTCACGTTTCCAGCTTTTACCAAGTGGTGTATGTATCCTCTCCCCTCCTCCTAGAAGGATGTGGAAGGTAGAAAAATCCCTCTTCCATCACTGTTCACCCACAAAGTTTCTTTCTCCAGAATGCAGTGAAGGGTTTTATGGACTTTTATCTGGCACTCCCTGGGGGAAAGCTGAACCAGATATAAGACTGGAAATAAGGATAGGTCAACATTAACTAGGCCTTGTGTGGATTTGTTACATGACAGGAAGCACTGAGGCTAATGGGCACTATGGTTGGCTCTTCATTCAGTGTGCCGCTGCACTGGGGCACAGGGAAATTGAGAAGCAGAGACCCGGATGTTTGTCTGGGCCCTGTTATTCCTCGGGTGTATGTTCTCATTAAGGGTTTTGGGTCAGAGAAGGAGAAACCTACTCAAGCTAACTCAAGTAAAAAGCCCTAATGAAAGCATAAAGGGAGATTGTAAGTAACCCAAAGGGAGGAAATAGAGGTGAGCCTTGTGGGGACAGGTGTGGGGAATGGTAAAGCTACCGCTTCTGTCTCTCTCTTTCCTTCTCCCCATGGGGCCCGGGTGTGGTCATTCCCCTCCCCTCTGTGACGGGGACAACGACTGCAGAGACTGGTCCGATGAAGCCAACTATACTGGTCAGTATCCCCTGCTCTCGCGGAAGGGCACTTGTCCGTATGGGCGCTGGTTAGCCTCACAGCCCTCTGTGATTGTAGGCTCTAGGCTCTGAGAAATGAATGAACCTTAGACATCAGCCGGTTGGGTGCTTCTCAGAGAGCTGGGCTGTGAGCTTGTGTCGCCTGGCAGACCAACAGCCTGCTTTCTTCCCGGAGGAGGTCTAGCTGTGAAAAAAGTGTTAACTAAACAAGTATCCTGAGTGATAGTCCATTTACATTCTAGCTTAAGAGTATTTCTTCTTGACCAGTAATACATAGGTGACAGACTGGCCCTTTGTCTGGGGACCATACGTTGGGTAACACTGAACTAGCTTGTGTTTTTGAATTTTTAAAAAATGTTTATTTATTTTTGAGAGAGAGAGACACAGAGCACAAATAGGGGATGAACAGCGAGAGAGGGGGACACAGAATCTGAAGCAGGCTCCAGGCTCTGAGCTGTCAGCATAGAGCCCGACAGAGGGCTCAACCCCATGAACTGTGAGATCATCGAAGTCAGACAGTTAACCGACTGAGCCCCCAGGCTCTCCTAGCTCAGGTTTTGTTTTTTGTTTTGTTTTTTTTTTCCCCAGCTCAGGTTTTTGAACGGGGTGCATCAGAGAGCTTCCCAACAGTGAAAGCCTAAACTTTCACTTGCACCAGTTTTGGGTAAGATTTCATGAAAAAGAAGGTTGGAAACAGCGTGAGACTATGAGAGAAAGGGTAGGTGATGTGAGATGGAGGTAGTGTTTTAATTCTTCTGTTGAGTAATGGGTTCTATCCTGGTCGTTACTTAATTTTTTATGAATGAATGAATGAATGTAAGGGGCCCATTTATGTTATGGTGGAGTGGAGGAAAGGAAAGAATTGAGGACATTGTGGAAGGGGAAAAGAAAAAACTGATCTCACTACCAGATGAGTACATTTTCTCTGCAACTTCTGGAAATCATCACTCAGTTCTACCTTTAAATCCCTCCAGTGATGGGGCTAAGGTCGCTTCGTGTAACCATTTCGTGGTGAGGGTAGATCCGCTTCTAGGCTTTATTTTGCAATTCACTGTTACTGCGTTAACTTCTCATTCACGTGTGGTGGATCGTTTCTTTTGTGGCAGGCCTTCCAAGTCCCCTGTCTTAATCTCCTTCACCCCCACCCCCCATTCCCCACCAGTTCCTACACTGCTCAAGCATTCCTACCAATGTGTAAAAGCAAACAAAAAGAAGGCTATGATAGCAGATTCCAAACGTAAATAGAAATGACTCTAGATGCTGGCGAGGATGTGGAGAAATGGGCACCCTCCTACACTGTTGGTGGGAATGTAAACTGGTGCAGCCCCCTGGAAAACAGTGTGGAGATTCCCTCAAAAATTAACAATAGAACTCCCCTATAACCCAGCAATAGCACTGCTGGGAATTTACCCAAGGGATACAGGAGTGCTGATGTATAGGAGCACATGTATCCCAATGTTCATAGCAGCACTCTCAACAATAACCAAAATATGGAAAGAGCCTAAGTGTCCATCAACAGACGAATGGATCAAGAAGATGTGGTTTATCTATACCATGGAATACTACATGGCAATGAGAAAAAATGACATCTGGCCATGTGTAGCAACATGGATGGACCTTGAGGGTGTTATGCTGAGCTAAATAAGTCAGGCAGAGAAGGACAAATACTATATGTTTGCACGTATAGGAGGATTAGGAGGAACTTCATGGAGGACCATGCAGGAGAAGAAGGGGGAAAATAGTGCGGGAGAGAGAGAGAGGCAAACCATGAGAGACTCTTGAATGCCTAGAGGGCAGATGGGGGAGGGGGAGGGGGGGTGATGGGCATGGAGGAGGGCACTTGTGGGGATGAGCACTGGGTTTTATATGGAAACCAACTTGACAATAAACTATTTTTAAAAAAAGAAAAAGAAATGACTGTGTCATTATGCTTTAGTTTAGATTTGGTTCCTGTAGGGCAGAAATGACCCTTGAAGCCTTTGTATTCCCCCATTGCCCAGCACCTGGTAAGAGTACCTGTTCAGGGGACTTTTGTCAATTGGGTAATTTCCACAGCTGATTGTCTGCATTCATCTTAGTTTCGAGGTGAACTTATCAAATTCTGTCCCCTTGGAAACTTATCTTGAATTTGTCCTTTGTCCTTTCTTGTGTGATCTGTCAGTGTCTGAACCTCTGTTCTGGGGTGGGGGTGGGAGGAGAACTTCAGGAAAATGCTTCTCTCCTTGGAAAACCAAGGTCAAGGAAGCAAGTGCCATGAACCTGGGAGCCACAAGAGCTGATTGGAAGCTGTGGGTTTGAGTGGGTGATTGTTTAATAAATTAGAAGGGTGAACTTGGTCCTTTTAGTTTGTAAATTGCAAAATGATTGAACATCTTGTTACCACAACCGAATTAGTCAATGTTGTGTTTCAGTGGCATATGCCGGTCCTCTGGGATGAGTTATCAACTCATTTCTCTGAATGGGCTCACCGTGGACTCCTGAGTTTTCTCTCGGATTTTTTTCTGGCAGTGCTATCTGGGGAAAATGTAGAGTGCTTGCACCTCACCTGCTTCCCTGTTCTCATGGCTCTTCTTCAAACCTATGTAAAGATGATTCTCCTTCCCTGTCATCTCCGAATCGATGGAAGTCAGCTGTGAGCTCATTAGGACATGTGGTATGTCACTTCACTTCCTGACCCAATAAATTAAGACATCTGCAAAGCCAAGGAAAATAGAGCAGGGTCAACTGACTTCCTGTCGGCCTCAGCTTGCATGCAAGGTCTTTGCTTGTCTCCTCCTTGCTTTCTGCTTTCCATGGGGTTGAGTTTTTTTTATTCCATTCTCCCTACCTCCATGAATGGAATTTTGAACTTAAACTTGATTTCTGTTCTTTTAGCTTTCATGCTTAGACGTCTTGTGTGTCTTCATAGTAACATCCACCTCTTCTGGATTCCAGTCTCTCCACACGGTCCCAAGACCAACAAGACTCAGTAAATACTTAGTATTCTAGTTTTAAATTTAAAAAAAATCCTAATATCAGTCTTTGTTATTATCTGTTAATAACCATTTACCACTGCTTCTTGTATCTGATACCACCCTTCCATAAACATCCTTCTCCATTTCTTGCAGCAGGAGTCTGTGAGTGGTAAACTGTTTTAAGCATTTGTTTATATAAACATGTCTTTATTTTGCTTTTCTCAGTCCTGAATTCAGATGGATCTGGGTTTCTGGGTTTGAATTTTTCATAAGTATCTTGATGGAATCAGTCTGTTTCCTTCTGGTCTCTTCTGTATTGATTTGATTTCTCCTGTCAGGTAATCTGTTCAAACAGCAATCAGACACTCTTTTCTCTCTAGTTATCCATAGGTTCTTGTGGATTCATTTGATTTGTGGCTGGTATGCGACTTCCCCTGTCTAGGAAGGAATTATTTTTATTTGTCCTGCTCTTGAGATTTGTTTTTCTTCTAGGGTCTGAGGATTTGTTTTTCATCAATAATGGGGAATTACAGCAGTGATCTCAGCTCTATCTGCTACTTTCTCTGTTTTCATCTTCAGTGGTTACTATCAACCATTTGTTGGACTGCCCTTCTGTTGCTCGTGGTTCTTGTTTTTGTATCTGTTGTCTCTTTATGACTCTTTGTGACTGTGCTACAGTCTCGGTAACTTCCTCAGATTTATCTTCCAGTTCATCAATTCTCTTTTCAGCTGAATCTAATGGTTGTTTCACACATCCACTGAGCTATCTTTATTTCTACAACCATATATTTACATTTTTAAAGTTTATTTATCTTTTAGAGAAAGTGAGCAGGGAGGGGCAGAGAGAGAGAGGGAATAGAGGATCCAAATGGGGCTCTGTGCTGACAGCAGAGAGCTTGATATGGGGCTCAAACTCATGGTCCATGAGATCACGACCTGAGCCAAAGTTGGATGCTTAACTGACTGAGCCACCCTTGGTCACCCCATGACTATATTTTTTGTATCTAGAATTTCTGTATGGTTATTTTCTTTATGCTTTATGTTATTACTTTTATGTCGTTAATCATTGAAGTTACATTGATATTTGCATTTCTTTTCCTTCAGTCTCTTCCTAATAGTCGTACTGTATATTGACTCTGGTAGAGCATCTCTACCAGATTAATCCATTCATCTCTTCTCCCCCACTTGTGTTTGGTTAATAATTTCAACCAGGTATTCCAGAGGGTTCTGCTGAGTCACAGAACATCTGTCCAAGTCATAGAGTAAGAGGTAAGATAATGGCCTCTGTTAGAAACCAGAATCCTCTGATTTCATAGTCATTTACCCCATTAGCCCATCAATTCTTACAGCCACAGTAAATCCTGTCATGTAAAGGATTCCTGTTTTCCTCCCCAAATTCTTTCGTCTGTATTGAAGTCCATATCTTCTATCCTTGTAATTAAAAAGGGGGGAGGGGATTAATTGACTATGTATTATGAGACACTCAGCATCAGAGAGCTAATCAGTCACTTAGAATATGGGAAAATTCAGGGAAAGAGAATGTGTTAAGCATTCTCTTCATACCTGACCACTTACATGAGACTGTACAAACTGATGAGTCTTCCTGAGCTCAGCTTCTGTGATAGATTTTGGAGATCTCAGACATATCTCCCGGAATGGTCATTCGGAAACCCCATTAGCACTCTGAAATTGCCTTCAATTAAAGTAAAATACATAAGCTGGATAAAATAACAATCAAAGCCGTATGGTAATGAGCTTAGGCAGCAGTATATCTTATGAAAGTGAGAAAGGCTTTGCTGAGGAGTATTTTCAAAGGCTGTCAGACTCGGAAAACCAACAGATCAAAAGTATTCCAGGCAATGGCTGTTTACTGGGGCAAAAACTCACGTACCTTGTTACACCTCTTACCAAATAAGTATATTTTATTTATTTTTTTTTCTGTCTCTCCAGTAATTGTTTTTTTTTAACAAATAGTTTATTGTCAAATTAGTTTCCATATAACACTCAGTGCTCATCCCCATAAGTGTCCTCCTCTATGCCCCTCCCCCTCCCCCCCACATCCATCTGTCCTCAGTTTTTGTCAGCATTCAAGAGTCTCTCATGGTTTGACTCTCTCCCTTTCCCCCACCATTTCCACCCTTCTTCTCCCCTTTGTTCCTCCATCAAGTTCCTCCTAATCCTCCTATACGTGCAAACATATAGTATTTGTCCTTCTCTGCCTGACTTATTTCGCTCAGCATAACACCCTCAAGGTCCATCCATGTTGCTACACGTGGCCAGATTTCATTCTCTCTCATTGCCATGTAGTATTCCATGGTATAGATAAACCACATCTTCTTGATCCATTCATTTGTTGATGGACACTTAGGCTCTTTCCATGTTTTAGGTATTGTGGAGAGTGCTGCTATGAACATTGGGGTACATGTGTTCCTATGCCTCAGCATTTCTGTAAAAGGGATGCTGTATTTTGTCAAATGCTTTTTCTGCATCTATTGACAGGATCATATGGTTTTTATCTTTTCTTTATTGATATGATGGATCACATTGATTGATTTGCGAATGTTGAACCAGCCCTGTAACCCAGGAATGAATCCCACTTGATCTTGGTGGATGATTCTTTTTATGTGCTGCTGGATTCGATTTGCAGGGATCTTGTTGAGGATTTTTGCATCCGTATTCATCAAGGATATTGGTCTGTAGTTCTCTTTGTTTGCTGGATCTCTGTCTGGCTTGGGAAAAGAGTCTGGGAGTTTTCCTTCGATTTCTATTTTTTGGAATAGCTTGAGAAGAACTGGGATTAATTCTGTTTTAAATGTCTGGTAGAATTCCCCAGGGAAGCCATCAGGTCCAGGGCCATTATTTTTTGGGAGATTTTTGATCACTGATTCAATTTCTTCACTCATTATGGGTCTGTTCAGGTTTTCTATTTCTTCCCGTGCGAATTTTGGTAGTGAGTGTGTGTTTAGGAATTTGTCCATTTCTTCTAAGTTGTCCAATTTGTTGGCATATATTTTTTCATAGTATTCCCTGATAATTGCTTGTATTTCTGAGGGGTTGGTTGTAATAAGTCCATTTGCATTCATAATTTTGTCTATTTGGGTGCTCTCTTCTTTTTGATAAGTCTGGCTAGAGGTTTGTCAATTTTGTTGATTTTTTCAAATAATCAACTCTTGGTTTCATTAATCTGTTCAATTGTTTCTTTGGTCTCTATGTTGTTTATTTCTGCTCTAATTTTTACTATTTCTCTTCTTCTACTGGGTTTAGGGCATTCTTGTTGCTCTGCCTCTAGTTCCTTTAGGTGAGCTGTTAGATTTTGGACTTGCGCTTTTTCTAATCTCTTGAAATAGGCCTGGAGAGCAATGTACTTTCCTCTTAGGGCTTCCTTTGCTGCATCCCATGGATTTTGGATTATTGTGTTTTCATTTTCATTTGTTTCCATATATTTTTAAATTTCATCTCTAATTGCCTGATTGGCCCATTCATTCTTTAGAAGGGTGTTCTTTAACCTCCGTGTTTTTGGAGGTTTTCCAGACTTCTCCCTGTAATTGACTTCAAGGTTCTAAACTTTATAATCTGACAGTGTGCATGGTATGATCTCTATTCTTTTATATTTATTGAGGGATGCTTTATGTCCCAGTATGTGATCTATCTTGGAGAATGTGCCAAACGCACTTGAGAAGAAAGTAAATTCCCTGGCCTCAGGATGTAAAGTTCTAAATATATCCGTCAGATCCATCTGGTCTAATGTGTCTTTCAAGTCCATTATTCTTTAGTGATTTTCTGTCTGGTTGACCTATCCATTGCTGAAAGTGGAGTATTAAAGTTCCCTGCTATTAGCACATTCTTATCTATAAGATTGTTTCTGTTTATGATTGTTTTAGATATTTAGGTGCTCCAACATTCGGTGTGTAGACATTTATGATAGGTAGTTCTTCCTGATGGATGGACCCTGTAATTATGTAGTGCCCTTCTCCATCTCTTGTGATTGTCTTTAATTCAAAGTCCAGTTTGTCTGATATAAGTATAGCTATTCTGGCTTTCTTTTGATATCCTGTAGATTTCCAGAGATTGTTTTTTGAATGGTATCCCTTGGTCTCTCTTGTTGGGACCTTAGTTATTTTATTTTCCTATTCGTAGTGATATTTGGGACTCTTCACCTTGTGTACTCTTGCTTGTTTCTTGAGGTAGCCCTGGAAAAGAAAACAGACAGACAAACACACAGGGAGCAGGAGCACACAAACGCACAGGCTAATTCAACTAACATGCAAAGCGAGAGGGAAAATGAAAAAGTTAAGAGAAAAGACGGAGGAGGGAGAGCGAATAATAGGGAGTATAAAATACATAAAAGGGTCAAAAAGGGGAAAAGAAAAGGAAAAAAGAAGAAAATCGATAGACAAAGAACGGTTTAAAGCATATACCTGGATTTCCCAGCTACAGTTAAATAGCTGTGTGTATGCAGTGCTGGTTGAAGAGCATAGAGAAAGAGAGAGAAGGCAGGGCGAGACGAGGCAGAATTGGAAATAGAATGAACAGGCAGAAGGGATAAGAAGTTTTCAAAGAGGTAAAGGGTAGAATATGGTTGGATAGGTGAGGGAAGGATGCTGGAATTATCCAGAGAAACTATATAGTCTAATTACTCCTGAGAGAAATAGCTGAAAATCTCGGTAGGTGTAGAATTTACATTTACAGAATGGACTTGTTGTGATTGTTTAAGCAAGCTGGCGACCAGAGTTAATCAGGTCAGTGTTTTGGGGAAAAAAGCGAGAAAAGAGATAGAAGAAGAAAAAAAGAAAGAGGAAAGAAAGGGGAAAAAAGAAGAAAAAAAAGGAAAAAAGAAAGAGGAAAAAAAAAGGGAGGAGGGCACCTCTCAGGCAGGGATGGTCGTGGTGTGATCCAATGCCTCAGGCGGGGGTTCTGCTTTGGCGGTTGTGGGGAGAGTGAGGGTGCTCCAGTCCCTTCTTGAACCCTGCGCTGCAACTCGCTTTTTTGGGCGTGTCAACTCCCCGTTCTGGGGACGCAGCTGAAGTTGGTTGCACTCTTCAACCCAGGCCAGTTCCAATCTCCAAATCCCAGTCCGCGCGTCCCGCTGAAATTGCTTCCCAGGCAACCCCCTGGGGCAATTCCAGGCCCCCTGCCGAGCTCTGGGGGTGGAGTCAGAATCGTTGCTTCCTTCTCTGGGTCAGGCTGGCGCGCATGCGCGGGGGCTTGCCTGCTGGGTGCGCGTAGCCCGAGCCTGCTGGAGTGAGGAAAACCGGGTCCCTCTATGGCTTGTCACCCGAAACACGAACTCACAGGCAAATTTCCCAGTTTTTAGCTCTTTGCCTTCCCTCTCGAGTTCCAGCCAGCCAGGAGCGCGGACACCCGGTGTCCGCCCGGCTCTTTCAGGGGCCTCAGCCGCCCTGGAGCTACAATGGCGGCAGGCGCGCCGCTGCTCTGAAATCCAGCCTCCAGGAACGGCACAAAAAAGCAGTTTGTGTGCTCAGCCCCCCCCTTCCCCCCCGCCCAGGACCAGTTGGCTCGAGGGGACCTGGTGTGCAGGTATTTGGCAAGTACGGTCTTTCTATGCACCGAGCGGAGGCTTTTCTCCCCGTGCGGAGGTTTTTCTGTTTCAGACTCTCTCCTTTTCTCCTCTCACTCCCCATAGAGGGTAGAGGGGGATCGCCTCCCACCCTGGAGTTTCCGATTCTGGCCCGATTTTATCTTCCCCGGTTCACACTCACGTTAGAAGGCTCTCTCAGTGGATTCTGTGTCCTTTTTCTCCCAGTCTCTCAGGTTTTGTAAGGTTTCCAATGGCTTCAGATCTTTTCTGTGTGATGTATGGGCGCGAGTGCAAGTACTGAGCTCCTTACTTCTCCGCCATCTTGCCCTCCTCCCTCAGCATCTGCACTTTTTATTTATTTATTTATTTATTTATTTATTTATTTATTTATTTATTTATACAGTTTATTGTCAAGTTGGTTTCCATATAAAACCAGGTACTCATCCCCACAAGTGCCCTCCTACATGCCTATCACCGCCCTTTCCCTCCCCCCCACCTCATCTGCCCTCAGTTTGTTCTCAGCATTCAAGAGAGACTCAGCATTCAAGAGTCTCTCATGGTTTGCCTCCCTCCCTCTCTCCCACTATTTTTCCCCTTTCTTCTCCCCCAAGGTCCTCCATTAAGTTCCTCCTAATCCTCCTATACATGCAAACATATGGTAGCTGTCCTTCTCTGCCTGACTTATTTTGTTCAGCATAACACCTTCAAGGTCCATCCATGTGGCTACACATGGCCAGATTTCATTCTTTCTCATTGCCATGTAGCATTCCATCGTATAGATAAACCACATCTTCTTGATCCATTCGTCCTTTGATGGACACTTAGGCTCTTTCCATGTTTTGGCTATTGCTGAGAGTGCTGTTATGAACATTGGGGTACAAGTGCCCCTATACATCAGCACTCCTGTATCACTTGGGTAAATTCCTAGCAGCGCTATTGCTGGGTCATAGGGGAGTTCTATTGTTAATTTTTGGAGGCACCTCCACACTGTTTTCCAGAAGGGCTGCACCAGTTTACATTCCCACCAAGAGTGTAGGAGGGTGTCCATTTCTCCACATCTTTGCCAGCATCTAGAGTCCTCTGATTTTCTCATTTTAGCCACTCTGACTGGCATGAGGTGGTATCTCAGTGTGGTTTTGATTTGTATTTTCCTGATGAGGAGGGATGCTGATGCACTGGATCAAACCACACCCATCCCAGCATCTGCATTTTAACAAGACCTCCAGATGACATATGTGCCTCACCACCTCTGAGAGGCCTGGTGTACAACACATGCCCGATACTCTCCTCTTTGGTACTCTCAAATCCGAAAAAGATCTCAGGAGGTGCTGTAGTTGAGCGTTCACCAGAACAGTGTTTAGCCTCAGTGTGATGAGTTTTCTCAGCCTCCCTGTGAGTCCTGAGTTCCCTTCCCTCCATTTGCCTGCAAAAGCACTGAGTCTGTATTGAGCAAGAGCAAACTAATTAGAATATTAGCCCAGAGCAAACACAATAGGAGCTATGAATCTACCCCAAAAAGGGAAATAGATTGCATCCTGTTCTGATGCCTCATTATAAATGATATTTAGACGAGCTGCTCTTCAGAACTATGCCTGACGCTGGCCCCTCCCTAGGCCGGTGCAGAGAAAACTGGGACAGCCATACTAAGTGTGGGGCACACTGTGGCCTGAGACCACAGCTTCCTGTGACCCTCTGAGTTTCTTTGCTTGTGTTTTGCTGAGATTCACCCACTCTTCCCTCCCTGACTCCGGGGCTCCCCACGTGTCTGCCCAGTTACTTCCGCTGAATCAGCGGGGCATTCCGGATGGACAGCTGGATGTGCGACGTTATTGGGACTGTGCAGACGCCTACGACGAGGAAGCCTGTCTCTCGCTAGGTGAGTGTAGGCCCCGCCCTCTCCCTGGGCACCTGTTTCTGCGGGGCAGACCCTGAGAGGGACGTCCTGGGCACAGCCTCTCCTGCCTTCCGGACCCTGTGCTTGGTTGCAGGCTGCTGCTCACCTCCAGAGCAGGGCGACCAGTGTAACTCTACCTGGAGTGTCTCCTCTCCTATAACAGCCTTTAGATCTTCCTGCGCAGAGGCCACCTCCCTTGCTCCCCATCCTGGTTGCGGGTGGGCCACCTTTGGGTCCTTTTCCACAGGAAATCACAACGGGAATTATAGGGGAAGTGTGTGTGTGTGTGTGTGTGTGTGTGTGTGTTACACTCCCAGAGGGGAGAGTCCGATTTTCCTGCCTGCGAGCTGGAGGCTCACCTCCTAAAGGAGGGTAAGCACTGCCATCTAGTGGCCGAACACAGAGAGGCACCTAAAGGTGTGGACAGTACCCATGTTGCTGGAGGCAGGGTGGGGGGTAAACCCTGAGACCCCTGTCTAGTACATGCCCTTAACTGCAGGCGTGACAGAGGTGAGGGTGATGTGTTCTTCCCTCAACATGACGGTGTATCAGACTCGGTTTATGATGAGAGACGAGATGGTTGTTGGCTGAAAGAGACCTTGATATGTCCTCAGTTCTTATCAAAGTATGGAAGGAAGACCACCTGTAAGGGATATCACTTGGGACATTTGTTTTTAAAAACACAGTATTAGATATTAGCCCTTTATCTGATATGTCGTTTGCAATGAGAAAGAATGAAATCTGGCCATGTTTAGCAACATGGATGGACCTTGAGGGTGTTATGCTGAGGGAAATAAGTCAAGCAGAGAAGGACAGCTACCATATATTTGCACGTATAGGAGGATTAGGAGGAACTTAATGGAAGACCGCGGGGAGAAGAAGGGGGGAAATAGTGGGCGACGGGGAGAGAGGCAAACCATGAGAGACTCTTGAATGCTGAGAACAAACCGAGGACTGATGGGTGTGGGGGTGGAGGAAGGAGATGGGCATGGAGGAGGGCACTTGTGGGGATGAGTACTGGCTGTTATATGGAAACCAACTTGACAGTACCTGTAAAAAAAAAATGAAGAATTAGGATTTCTGTATGGAGCTCAGGAGCTCCCCAGGTAACCTTAGGGTCACTAAAGTTTGATATTCCTGCTTGGAACACGTACACTGTTATTTTCGGTCTCAGGCTGAGCACCGTGGGGCTTTCACCGAGGCCTGTAGTTGATATAATTAATTTCTTTTCCAGTCTCACATTTGCCACTGTCTTTTGATCCCTCACTACGATCTGTCATGTGCTGCTTCCAGGTCATTTCACGTGTGGCCGTCTTTCCTCTCCAAGTGACTCTGCGACCCTTGTGTTTTGGAATTGTGCTGTGTACCCCTTGAAATCCCCACAGACAAATGTGTCCTAAAAACGTTTCTCAAAACAAGCTGTAAAAAAAAATTCTTTTTTAAAAATCTCTGTCCTTGTCCCCCAAGACCCAGCCATCTGGTTAGTGTCTTGATTCTCCTTTTCTCAAAATTGTCTTTTGGTTATTGAAATTTGGATCAGGGTATTATCAGACTCTAGAAAATTCTTCTGAGTTCAGTGAGGAGATTCCCATTTGGATTTTCCATTCAGCTTCTGTGTTTCTTTTTGTAGGTAAGTCATCAGTGTAGATTTAATTCAGGTTCTCTCAGGCTCTCAGATTTGGTTTCTTCATTGCGAGTCTCCTAACAGGTGTCTGGGTCTTGTGTCTCTCCCCTTGTCAGTTTACTTTCAGAGAGGCCGCACAGTGATGCGTGATCTTGTTCTCCCAGCTTGGAACCTTCTGGCGGCCCCCTCATTTTCCAGGCAGTAGTGCTGTGATGTGCGTTGACTTCACTTTCTAGCCTCATTTTTTACAGCTTTTCCTCATGCACACTGTTTTCACAGAGTGATTCTGGGGACAGGAGAGGCCCTTTGAAAGTCCAGTTAAAACCATGGAATAAACACAATATCTCGAAGTTAGTCATTGGTTTTTGTTGTTGTGTTGGTTAGCTCAGGTTACGTGTGACGTTGGCTGATGCTTTTTTCCTCTCCATCACCGCTGAGGGTAACTCTCCCCAAGGTCCCCGTTATCAGTGATTTCTGATATTTCGCTTCGAATAGTCCAGATCTCCCACTCCGGGCCCAGGGTCCTCCAGGCCCACTGTGTGCCTTCCTCCTGGTTCAGATTCACTGCTTCCTGGGTCTTGCATTTTGCTTTTCTCAGTTTTCTCCCTTGTGTTGTTGGAGCACACCCTGGTAGCTTTGCCAGGTACGTAGGGTGGCACAGTGGCCAAGGACACAGAGGGGATTGCCTTCAATGTGTATGTCTCCTGGGCTTGCTGCTTGGATTTGTGCCTGTTGCTCTTGATGCCTGGGCCACAGGTGTCTTATGGGACATGGTTTCTCCATCCTAAAGACTTGTTTTACTTCTTTCATGTTGGGGCTCCTATTTTCTATATCCCAGATTTCTCCCCTCTCCTCCCTTTTCCAGTTTAATCCCACATTTTGGTAGAGCACATTTTCCAGAAGGTTCTCGAGAACGGGGGATGTATCACTGAGGTCTTGCTTATCTGAAAGTGTTTTTCTTCTGTCTTCAGATGTGGTAGACAGTTTTTGGTCTAAGTTTGGAATTTTAGGTTGTCGGTAATTCTCCTTAAGAATTTAGGAGGCAGTGTTCCATTGCCGTTGAGCCACTCTTGGGAAATCCAAAGCCATTTTGATTTTGAGCTGATTTATGTCACTTTTTAAAAAAATATTAATGTTGATTTATTTTTGAGAGACAGAGCATGAGCATGTGGGGGTGGGGGTGGGGAGAGAGAGAATCCAAAGCAGGCTCTGGGCTCTGAGCTGTCAGTACAGAGTCTGACCCGGGGCTCGAACCCATGAGCTACGAGATGATGGCCTAGGCCGAAGTCATATGCTCAACCGACTGAGCCACCCAGGAGCCCTGTATATATATTTTTAACTCTCTGGAAGCTTGTAGGATATTCCCTTTGGCTCCAGTGTTTTGAGATTTCACAATGATGTGCATTGACGCAGGTCTCTTTCCATCCAGTGTGGTGGATGAACACTGATAGGCTCTTTAATTCTGGAAGTTGATGTATTTGCGTTCGGGGAGTTTTCCTTGAAATATTCCATTAATGGTATTTTCTTTTCTGTTTTCTCTTTCTTCTGGGATCTCGTGTCATTTATGCATTGGATCTACTAACATGGTCCTCTTTTCTATTTTTTTAAATTTCTTTCTCTCTCTCTCTCCCTCTCTCTCCTATTTTCTGGAAAATTCACTCTCTTGTTCAGCTCTCCTACTGAGTTTTCCATTTCAATTACCATGATTTTAATTTTAAAAGATTTAAAATTTCTAGTACTATTCCTTTTTCATGACATCTTGCCCGTTTTCATGCAGACACCTGTATTCTTTCATTCTGAGCATATTAAGGATATTTATTTTTTGAAGTTTTCTTCTTATGAAACTTCTGTTTCCAAACTATCCTTAAAATTCTTATGGAACCACAAAAGATCCCGAATAGCCAAAGTAATATTGAAGAAGAAAACCAAAACGGGAGGCATCACCATCCCAGACTTTAGGCTCTTCTACAAAGCTGTGATCATCAAGACAGTACGGTATTGGCACAAAAACAGACATATAGATCAATGGAATAGAATTGAGAACTCAGAATTGGACCCAGCAGTATACAACCAACTACTCTTTGACAAAGCAGGAAAGAGTATCCAGTGGAAAAAAGACAGCCTCTTTAACAGATGGTGCTGGGAGAACTGGACAGCAACATGCAGAAGAATGAAACTAGATCATTTTCTCACACCATACACAAAAATAAACTCAAAATGGATAAAGGACCTGAATATGAGACAGGAAAGTATCAACACCCTAGAGGAGAAGGCAGGAAACAACCTCCTTGACCTCCACCGCAGCAACTTCTTACTTGACACATCCCCAAAAGCAAGGGAATCAAGAGCAAAAATAAACTTTTGGGACCTCATCAAGATTAAAAGCTTCTGCACGGCAAAGGAAACAACCCACAAAACTAATAGGCAACCAACGGAATGGGAAAAGATAGTTGCAAATGACATGACACATAAAGGGTTAATATCCAAAATCTGTAAGGAACTCACCAAACGCCACGCCCGAAAAACAAACAACCCAGTGAAGAAATGGGCAGAAGATATAAACAGATACTTCTCCAAAGAGGACACCCAGATGGCCAACAGACACATGAGACGATGCTCAGCATCCCTCCTCATCAGGGAAATACAAATCAAAACCACACTGAGATGCCACCTCACGCCAGTCAGATTGGCTAAAATGAGCAAATCAGAGAACTCTAGATGCTGGCGAAGATGTGGAGAAATGGACACCCTCCTACACTCTTGGTGGGAATGTAAACTGGTGCAACCCCTCTGGAAAACAGTATGGAGGTTCCTCAAAAAATTAAAAATAGAACTCCCCTATGACTCATCAGTAGCACTGCCAGGAATTTACCCAAGGGATATAGGGTTGCTGATGCATAGGAGCACATGTACCCCAATGTTCATAGCAACACTCTCTACAATATCCAAAACATGGAAAGAGCCTAAGTGTCCATCCACGGACGAATGGATCAAGAAGATGTGGTTTACCTATACGATGGAATGCTACATGGCAATGAGAAAGAATGACATCTGGCCATGTGTAGCAACATGGATGGACCTTGAAGGTGTTATGCTGAGCAAAATAAGTCAGGCAGAGCAGGACAGCTACCATATGTTTGCACGTATAGGAGGATTAGGAGGAATTTCATGGAGGACCATGGGGAGAAGAAGGGGAAAAATAGTTGGGGAGAAGGAGGGAGGCAAACCATGAGAGGCTCTTGAATGCCTAGAACAAACTGAGGGCAGATGAAGTGGGGGGGAGGGAAAGGGCGGTGATGGGCATGTAGGAGGGCACTTGTGGGGATAAGTACCCGGTTTTATATGGAAACCAACTTGACAATAAACTGTTTTTAAAAAACCCAAATCCTGTTTCCTCCAAATTTTCTTTTTCCTGGGGAGGGGAGAAGGGGATCTATATTGATTTCAGTCTTTCATGTCAGAGGTTTACCCCAGATAATCCTGAGTTGTTTGTTTGTTTTAAGGCTGTGGATGAAAACACCGCTAGGAGACTCCCTGCACACAGGTAGACTCATAGCTTTGAGTTTCATGGTTGGGCTGTTTGTTTCTTGATCCGGGTTCCTTAAGGGTTTGTCCCTGAGTCTGGTCAATTTCCCTAGAGAAGATTTTTACAGTAATCTACTGCCTAGAGAATAAAAGTGTCACTGGCAGGGTTTATGAAGAAGGGGACCAGGGTCTTCGCATTCAGCAAGCTGTGGGTGTAACCCCTTTTCTTCAGTACAATATTCTTGCCCTTAGCTAGGCTTGTCTAACCAGCCCTTTTTACCCTTCACATTATAATGCTCCAGTCTTCCGCGAGACTGACGTACGGGATGATAGGCTCATGATGGGGCTAATGGGAGCAGGGGACATAGGGAATCTTCAGTCTCTTCCCTTATCATCTTTCTCCCTCTTCTCTCCCAGTTCAGAGATAAGACTTTCCAACATTTTGAAGATTTTGTGATGTTGATCTTCCAGGTAATTTGCTTCCTCCTCTAATAGCTCAGGGTGGCATTCAGCCTCCTCTGGTCTGTTGAGTCACTTTCCACTATCTGTCGACACCCAGCTTCCAAAATTAGATGTCCACATCTGGTCCATCCGCCTTCCTTATCCAGAGATCACCTTTGTCTCCAGGCCTCCATCATCGTTTCTAAAGCACTGTCCTTTCCTTAATTTCCTACTACATCAAATTGGTTGCTCTTGCCGACTGGGTCCCTGAGTACTGAAAAGTGAATTAAAAAAAAAAAAACCCTCTTCTTCCAGCAAATGTCGCTGCTTCCTCTACTCCCACTTAGCACGGGCACTGTGACCAGTTTGAATTCGAGTGCCGAGAACCAAAGTGTATCCTCAACTGGAGGCTCTGTAATGGCCACCAGGATTGCCAGGACGGCCAGGACGAGGCCAACTGCCGTGAGTAGTCTCAGAGGGATTTGGTGCTGGGGAGGATTTCTGCAGAGCAGGAGACCCCGTTACTCGTGCTTCCTTTCTCATGATAACCTCGTGATTTGGGTATTGTCTCCCTTTTAGAAATGGCAAAATTAGCTTCAGAAAAGATCCCCCTGTCAGTACCAGGTGTTTATTTAGGTTTCTTCATTATTTGCATATTTATGTATTTATTTAATTTTTTAAATGTTTATTTATTTTTGAGAGAGGGAGGACAGAGTGCAAGTGGGGGAGGGGCAGAGAGAGAGGAAGACACAGAATCCAAAGCAGGCTCTGCACTCTGAGCTGTCAGCACAGAGCCCGATGCAGGGGTCAAACCTGTGAACCGTAAGATCATGACCTGAGCTGAAGTCGGATGCTTAACATACTGAGCCACCCAGGCACCCCATTTATTTATTTATTTTTGGACAAAGCTGTGACCTTTTCATCATGCCACATTCGAAGCTCCTATAGGATGGAATATTCTGAAACAACAGAGAGATGCTAAATAGGGAATAGTGTAAAAATCAGATAGACCTCTGGGACAGTAAAAGAACAAGGCAGATTAATCCCACACTCCCCACAGATGATAGCATGCCGGGAGCCAAACCAGCCTCTCTGGATGGCAATCACGGCAAGGAAGTGACAATATTTGCAGCTGCTCCCATGAGAAATGAAAACTGGTATCTCCTTCTGCTACTATTGGCTTATTGGATATAAGCCTACTGGTATTGACCAGGCCTCACAATATTCCATATTAGACCCATATTCTGAATACAGATACCTCATAAGGAAAAGCATATTCCTGCCTTTACAAAAGAGATTTTAGATGAAAGCTCTATGGGCGATTGTCAAAAGGTTCTTCCTATGGGCTTTGCAGATCTGAGACTTAGGGGGTTAAGAACACAAGAGTTACAATTGAGCCTGGCCCCGAGACAAAGAGCCTATTTTGGGGTTAAGAGCAAAACACAGCTACTACATATATCTTTGGTAATCGGTGAAGCATGCAGTCCCTTCCTCAAGGCTTGCATTCCACAAACACCCTCCCTTACACTGGCAGCTGAGATGAGGATAGATAAAATAGCTAAAACATAAACCCAGGTGCAAAGACGTACACATTTAGGGCCCCCATGTTAGTTTCCACAAATAGACCAACTCAGAAACATTTATCTTCTTGAGAGCCAGACAGAATAACTCCTAGCTCATCTATATACAATTCAACTTGTATGTTATGCTGTTTTTCACTAAGAACATTCTGTTATTTCCTTGGTCGAAATAATTCTGTAATTAATATCACAAAAGGCCTCCCATTGTAAGAAATTCCTTTCTATGACTTCATCTTGTTGCTGAACCTTTAAATAAAAATACAAAAACCGACAGGACAGAGATGTCTGCCTGGTGATCAGAAAGAATCTCGGGGCTCACTCTCTCTCTCTCTCTCACCGACACAGTCCATCCTTCAGGGACCCCTGGACCTGCTGGAGCCGGTGTGGCCTCTGGCAATAGCAGGACTGTTTCAGCCCAATAAACAACCACACAGTAAGGTGAACATTGAAAATAATTAACAGAGAAATGCGTTAGGACCTTCCTCCTGGATAAGATTAATTCACTAATTGGTAATTTTTAAAAAGTTTATTTATTTTGAGATAAAGAGAATGCTGGTGCATGTTGGGGAGCGGGGATGGGAGGGCATAGAGAGAGGGAGATAGAGAATTCCAAGCAGACTCTGAACTGTTGCACAGAGCCCAACACAGGACTCGATCCCATGAATGGTGAGATCATGACCAGAGCCAAAATCAAGAGTTGGACACCCAACCAGCTGAGCCACCCAGGCACCCCTAATCAGTATTCTTTAAATAAGTTTCTTTAACCTGTTCCAAATCAGGATTGTTCATAAGGATGGTGACTATTTAAGGCAAATACAAATGTGCTTCTTCTTCAATTTTCCTCAATCCATTAATCTGAGAACCCTATCAAAAAAGGAAATGAAGGGTGCTTGGGTGGCTCAGTCAGTTAAGCGTCTGACACTTGGTTTCAGCTCAGGTCATGATCTCATGGTGTGTGAGTTCGAGCCCCACATTAGGCTCTGCACTGGTGGTGAGGAAGCTGCTTGGGATTCTCTCTCTTTCCCTCTGTCTCTCCTCCTCCCTTGCTCATGCTCTCTGTCTCTCTCTCGAAATAAATAAACTTAAAAAAAAAAAAAGGAAATGAGATTAGCACTGATGATTCTTCTCAGAATAGCTGGCCTCTGATGGCCACTGCATTCTGCTCTAAGTGCTTATTAATCATTTATTTAATTAACAATTGAGGAATCTTCAGAGATTAGTAACAACTGTATTCTCAGTTTCTAAAACCTACATTTTGCCACTTTAAAAATGTTGAGACCTGTTTCATAAAGAAACCTCAGACATCCACCAGCTTTACAATCAACTGTAGTTTGATTATATTTTACCACGTAGAATAATTCTGTGATGGGGATCTTCACATTTTCTAAAACCACACCTTTCACGGGGTTTCTCCCTGACTTTTCTATATGAAATGACCCCTGCCCATCATTCTGTTATTATTCCTCTCTTTATGTTTCTTTGTAGTTTTTAATCAAGGTCTAAGATACCAGAGTTGTTGGCTGTTTTTCTTAATAGAAAGGACGCTCTACGAGAGTAGGTCCTTTGTGTTACACATCATCAAAGTCTTAGCATCTTGAATAGTACTTGATTCATGGTAGGCCCTCCATGAATATTCACTGGATGGGTAGATGGTTGGGTGAATGGGCGGATGGATAGGTGGACAGATGGGTGAATGGATAGATGGATGGGTAGAGAGATAAATGAAGGGGTAGATGGGTGGGTGGGTAGGTGGGTGGGTAGATGGATAGATGGGTGTCTGGATGGGTGGGTGGGTGGCTGGCTGGCTGGATGATGAGTAGATGGTTGGTGAGTGGGTATGTGGATAATGGGTTGCTGGCTTCCTGGATGAGTAAATGGGTAAGTGGGTGGTTAGGTGGATGGATAGATGGGAGGATGAATTCCATCTGAGTTTCTTATATTGGTGGGTCTCAAACATTTTCTAAATGCTCTAATGCAGTTTTATTTGTAACCAGGCCCTCCTTACAAGTTCCCCAAAACAAACCAGTTTCTGCTCAGCATATAACAGAGCTTGATAATACAATGATTTTCCAGGAGATGGAGGATTATGGTTTGTAAGAAGCCTCACATTTCCTTTCTCTCATTGCGAATTACTCTAGTAGAGAGCTCTTTTAAAAGTATAATTGCAGTCTATACTTCCACACCAGAGACAAGCAAAGTCTTTAATTCTTCCTTCACATGAGCACTCGCCATTGAGGATGGTTGTTAAAACATTACACCCTGCCTCCACCCCTGGGTCTCTTCATCTCTAGCAACATTATCTCTCGATCCCTTATCCATCCTATTGCCGTCCTTGTTCTCTGGTGGGAACATTATCCGGTTTTTTCTTCCTGCATCTCCAAGTGTGGTTTTCAGAGGTGGATGCGGTGTTTCAGATAGAAAATGGCCTAGTTCTTGTCCTAGAACAGAAGGATCCAACTGTGGCCAGTTCTGGTGAATCATTGTGGAGCTTATAAATACCTGCATACACGCTACATCATTTGACTTCAAAGCTCTTGCCCTTTCTAAAGACAGAGTCCAATTGTTACTGTCAAAGAGGCATTGTGGTGCCTGTGTGGGTGTTACCGCTCCTCATCCTGGAGGCGTAATTTTTAATTAAAAATTTTAATGTTCATTTATTTTTGAGAGAGAGGGAGGAAGGGAGTGAGCCGGAGAAGAAACAGGGAGGGAGACACAGAATACGAAGCAGGCTGCAAGCTCTGAGCTGTCAGCACAAAGCCCAACGTGAAGCTCAAACCCACATACCATGTGATTGTGACCTGAGCCGAAGTTGGACAAATAACCTAATGAGCTGCCCAGGCGCCCCCAGAAGCATGTTTTGAATCAGAAGCTGACTTGTTCGGAGAATGCAGACCCCTTTTCCTAAACACGACAAACCATTACCACAACGTGGCCCTCCCTGTGTTGTTGCCACACATAGACATGAGCATGGAGTTTATGTGTGAGGATGGCGAGGCCTGCATAGTGCTCTTGGAGCACTGCGATGGCTTCCTGGACTGCTCAGAGAAGAGTGACAAGAGGGGCTATAGTGGTGAGTGCCACCACCCCTGGGGCTTTGGGAGGGACCTCAGCTCTCCCCTGCTCCACTCCAGCAGTCCTCCTTGGGAGCCTCTCCTCAGTCTGAAGAGGAGACTGCTTTTTGCCCAGTGTTGGAGCACCCAGTGAAGTGAGGCTTGTCCTGCCTCTGTTGGAGCTTGAACTCATCCCTGTGAAGGATTTTTTTTCCATGTATGTCCCACCTCGTGTAGATGCACCATGCCTCCAGAGCCCGAGGCTTTGTGGTGGGGCGAACTCAGTCCTTGTGTGGTGAATGTTTTGGGAGAGTGTCCTGGTCCTCTTGGGCTGTCGTAACAGGACACCAAAGACCAAATGGCTTATAAACAACAGAAACTTCTCACAGCCCTGGAGGCGGGAAGCCAAGGTCAAAGCACCAGCAGATTCCATGTCTGGTGAGGGCTCATTTCCTGGATCACAGATGGTGGTCTTCTCTGTGTCCTCACACTGTGGGAGGGGTGAGGGAGCCTCTGGGGTGGCTTTGATGAGGACACTAATCTCATTCACGAGGACTCCATCCTTATGGACTAAACACCCCCCAAACATTTAACACCATAATGTTGGGGTTTCAACATATGAATTTTGAGGTCACACAAACATACAGTCTATAGCAGTAATGGATCCTGCTATGACACTGTTCCCTGGACCTGTAGTTTTTTTTTTGTTGAGAAACAGCTGATCTCACTGCAGACAAGGAGGTGAAATATCATGAAAATTTCATGACTGGATATTTAGAAGACTCTGGGGGAGGTTGTACAGGAAGGTTTAAACTCTTTTTCTGGAATGTCTTAAGATGATGACAGTGGTTTGTCCATCTAGATCATGGTAGGTGGGCCTAAAAATCAAAAGAATTCTTTGTTCCTTTGAAGTCCAAGGATTCCACATTCCATCCCCTTTTCTCCATCTCTCTAGATGATGAACTCACTGTATATGAAGTACAGAACCTTCAGTGGACAGCTGACTTCTCTGGGAATGTAACTTTGACCTGGATACAGCCCAAGAAAATGCCCTCTGCCTCTTGTGTCTATAATGTCTACTACAGGTGAGTCCCATCTTGGCTGTGGGAGAAGAAAACAGTGTGCTTAACTACCACTGGATGTTCTGTAAACTCATGTGGCATGCGCACCGTGGTTCCCCACTCGTTGGGGCAGGCACCCCACATCCCTACACTGTTCTCACGTGACGGCATCTTTATTACTTTGGCCAGAGTAATTGGAGAGGGCATATGGAAGACTGTGGAGACCCACAGCAATAAAACAAGCACGACATTGAAAGTCTTCAAGCCAGACACCACATATCAGGTTAAAGTCCAGGTCCAGTGTCTGAGCAAGGTGCACAACACCAATGACTTTGTGACTCTGAGGATGCCGGAAGTATGTGAGTGTTACCATTTATTTTTATGGCATGCGCAGGACCTTACATGGGGTTTTCAGAGTCCCTCAAGGATGTTCACCAATGTGGGAACATGATTACATGCGCCTTTGTGGTGAAGGTTTACAGTCCCACCTGAGTGGTTGACTGTGTAGTCTCATTATGTTCTGTAATGTTTTTCTCCCTTAAGTTAATTTCAGATTGTGCCCAACATTGCCTCCTTTTGCATTTCTTATCTTGTTACTGTCCTTATCTTCCATCTCAGGTATTTACCAGTATTTGGGATTGTGATATCATCATTGCGAAAACAAGAGGCATGTCAAAAGTATTGAGACTAAGTTCTAGAGAAATTTTACCGAAACTCACGTATCCTAGAGAATTCCCTGCACCTTCCCCTTTCACAGCAGCTGACACTGGGTGACTATGCACTTCTTCCAGTGATCCCCTTTCCCAAGGTTTTGTGAACTTTTCATTTACCAATGCCAGTGCTTACACTTGGATTGTGGTTAGAGACATTGCTATGAATTCACGTTGATCTTAATGTCCGTGCAGATGCTTACACATGAAATAGATAAGTGTATCTGGGCCGGTTGGTGTACATGTGCTTATTTCCACGCTTTGTCAGCTAAGAAGGCCAAGACAGAGAGAGGAGTCTGCAGTAGCAGCAAGCGCACCTGTCACTAGGACCTAGGTTTCCGTGACATTCTTCAAAAAAAGAAGACCAGGGCTCCTTAAAGAAATGGGTGATTCCAGCACTAGGGTTGGATGGCTATCAGATGAGCCTGCAGAAAGCAGGAAAGTGCATGTGTATACGACTTTGTTAGATGAACGTGTGTTCAACAGAGTCCCGGGGTGCCAGATGCTCAGCAGAAGACGACAAAGAAGAATGGATCAGAGAGGTTTATCATTTGTAGGTTACTGAGGAAGAACACGTGGGCAGGAGGAATGCAGGGTGCAGGCAGAGAGAGTGGCAGGTCCTGTGCACATACCCTTTTTAGGATTTATGGGTGCAGTACATTGGGGTTCCTATGCTAAGGCCACATTGGTCAATTCAAGACAAAAAGGGGAGCAAAGTTTTGTGGAGCGCCTAAGGGGGAGGTCCAGGGAGGCGAGGGGGGACCATTGATCACACGGGCTGCTGGGAAGTCGTATCAGGAACTCAGATTTGATTGTGTCTCTGTAGGCTGCTTTCTGGGGCATGTGCTTGTGTGAGGGGCTAGCTTCGGTTTAAGATGCTGGCAGACTGCTTGGCCCAACAAAATGGAAGCTCAGGTAGCGGGATGGTGCCATGAAGGAAGACTTTTGCTAAATTTTTGACACCACAAAGCTATCTTTGAAATACCCCACTCATTCATTTTCTTCCCACAGATAATTAGCTGAGCACCTAGTAGTGCTCAGGCGTTATGTTAGATATGGGAACTTCAGGAGAATGAGGCACAGTCCTGCCCTTGGAAGGCTTGTCGACCACTGGTAGTTGATGAATATTCATTGCATTGGCTTTCTGGGACTGCTGTAACAAAGTGATGTGGACTGGGTGGCTTACATGACCGAAATCTATCTTCTCACAGTTCTGGAGGCTGGGAGTCCAAGATCATGGTGCTTGCAGGGATTTTTCTTCTGAGGCCTCTCTCTCCTTGGTTTGTAGATAGTATTTTCTGCCTCTGTGTGTGTGTATGTACATGTGCGTGTGCGTGTGTGTGTGTGTGTGTGTGTGTGTGTAGGAGGAATGGAGGGGCACCAGTTCAGCCCATAATATTCATTGTTTGTGGCTTATCCACATGGATAAGTTTGCCCAGAATGAAATTTGCCCAGAAAGCTTTTTAAAAAATATTTTATTTACTTTTGAGAGAGAGAGAGAGAGACAGCATGAGCAGGGGAGGGTCAGAGAGAGAGGGAGACACAGAATCTGAAGCAGGCTCCAGGCTATGAGCTAACTGTCAGCACAGAGCCCGATGTGGGGCTCGAACCCACAAACGTGAGATCATGACGTGAGCTGAAGTTGGACGCTTAACTGACTGAGCCACCCAGGTGCCCCTGCCCAGAAAGTTTTGTAGCCGGTTTTCCTGAATGGCTTCTCACTCGGCTCTTGAAGGCAGTCACAAAAGGGAAGATCCAGAAATGTCTTGGCAGTGCCCGTGCTAAAGTAATGCAGAAGCCTGCTTTGAAAGTGATCCCATTCATTTGGGTACAGAATGTTAGAAAGTCTTGCTCCTCTGTGGCCAGGCCCATGGTGCTAGGGTTGTGTGAGAGAGGACTCAAGGCAGCAGGCGCTGTGCTTGGCAAATAGGATCTCAGTTTTGGATGTCTAACGCCTGCAGGTGACTCTATCCTGCAGCAGCCCTGGTGAGCCGCACACCTACATCACACACGACGAAGCTGCAATCTGGTTTGTGCACAGCACACCTCACATTCTGGAAGAGAGGAAAGGTCTGTCGATGAGAAGGCCAAGCTCACAGCCTTTACCAGTGGCTTCTTCCCAATGCTGGCTCTAGATTCTTTCTAGTCTTTGTTTTCAATCTCAGGAAAGTTCCTCCCATTTACCAACATGCAGATGGGCTCTAACCCTGTGTTGACTCTCTTCTAGTGCCAGACGCCCCTTGAAACCTGCAGCTGTCTCTCCACAGGGAGGAAGAAGGCGTGATTGTGGCCCACTGGATTCCTCCAGTCCACACACATGGCCTCATTCAAGGGTACATTGTAAGCATCTGCACTTGCAACCGTGTGACCAAGAGACTGTGAGTGCAGAAGCATGTTCTGTGCGACTAACGCTTGGATTAGGGATAGCCTGGTAAATAGCGGTCCGCCCATTAGAGCATTTTACCCCCCAACCCCCTCTCTCCTCCTGTCTCCTTGTCAGGTATCAGGAAGTCCCTGACCATCGGGTACCTAATAATTTTTTCTTCTCGCTTCAGGTGGGATACAGCAGGAGTGCTTTCAAGATGTGGGCATCCCAGAGGGCTACTAGTAACTTCAGCGAAATAGAGAATTTACTGGTCAATGCCCTGTGCACCATCAGAGTGAGTGTTAGCACCCATTTCAGCCATCCAGGCAGCCTTAGAGTGTGAGAGCTACATGCTCACCTTTATGGACTTAGTACTTACTCTGCTAAATACCCAACCCCTTGCTCTGGGAGGCCATCATTTCTTTCAACCTCTTAAACTGGTGCCACAGAGAACTTGAAATCAGACTTCCCTCAGATAACTGAGAGTTTATGGTAAATGTAGCTTTCCTACTTCTCATCCAGCATTCCAGTTCCCACACTTCTGCACTTAACCACCTTTCTGCTGATTCTCAGGTGCATGCTGCAGAGCTATGGTCTTGGAATTTATAAGCTGATGCTGCAGGGATCTTAAGCAATATATTACTAATACCTTTAGCAGAAAAGAGAGAGATTCTCTGCAGAACATGTTTGTTGGGACCCTTAAGTGCATACACAGACTCCATGACCCTGATCGTTTTCTCATTATTGTTTTCCATATGTGTGTCTGTAAGGACCCATGCCTCCACACGCACATGTACCCCCTTGTCCTTTAGAAGAACCTTGACATCCATCAGTCTACACAAATGCCATCATGTCGTCACTGTCACAGCCCCCTTTTCCCAGGTTCCTCTCATTAGCCCTTGTTTCAGTTGCTGGGGCCTCTGAGTGTCACGGGTCCCTCTGTGTAGAATGTTTGCCACCCTCGATGCCGCAGTCTCAGCCCTGTAGCTCACTTGGGACCCTTGCTGTATGGTGCGTTGCCTTTATTTTCTACTAATTCATGCTCTGATTTGAAAAGGTCGCTGCGGTGACTAGCTGTGGAGTTGGAAACTGGTGCGATTCTAAACCCATTACCACTGTCAAAGGAAAAGGTGAATGAGTCCAGGGTTTGCAGATTTAGAGAAGAGAGAATCCCTTCGGAAATAACTTTCAGTATGACTGGGCAATGGAGATGTGAGATGGGAAATCTTCACACAACCTCCTTCTCCCCCATGAGCAGCCATGTCCAGGTGTTTCCATACTACCTTATATACAAAGTTTCTTCGGGTGACCGCTGAATGCCTTCCTCCTCCTCCTCTTGACCTGAGGGTTTGTAACCATGCAAACATACAAAGGGATTTCTGAATCCCTCATGTGCAGCTCTTATCCTCATACACCGTATCCAAAACCAAAAGACTTCTTCCTTCTCACGAAAGGTGCAGATTTTGTCTGTTCCATTGATGGTGTCTTTAAGAACACCAGGCTGAACTTTGCGACTTCCCCAGTGGCGCTGACAAATGGTGTGGAAGTGGTGGTTCCTAGCACCAGAGGGGAGCCTAGAGATAGTTGACTGCCTGCCAAGGGCTGGTCACTCCAAGCACTCGCTGCCTTTACCCATTAGCCCATCTCACAGAACCCTTAGCACCCTCACAGCACCCATAGGAACAGATCAAGAACCAGAAAGTGAAGTCACTTCCCACACTGTCAGTAAAGGGTAGAGGGCTGGCATCCAACTCCAAAGCCTATGTCTTTCTCCACTGGGCTGCCCTGCCTCCCCTGAGCCGAGACGCATACTCCTGCCATGCTGTCCCGGCTTGCACGTGTCCCTGCGAGCACAGCGCTCCAGCCTGGTTTCCTCCACCCTCATGTCCCTGGCGTTGAGGGCTAGCCGATGAAAGTCGATGAAGGAATGAATTAAAGCAGTTAAACGGAGGCTCCTGGCATACCTGGGGAGACGGACTGTGGCTCGTGCTTCCCAGTAGGTTCCTGATCTTAGCCTTGGCACTAGCAGCTTTTGTTTCTGGACAGAAGTGTCGCATGGAATGCAATTGGGGGGTTTTACTTTAACCCAAGCCTGTGAGAAATAGGTTATGGGTTATGGAGACTTACTGTTTGGTTACCTTTAAAATTTGGGCTCATTGAGATCTGAGCAAGAGGAAGCCACACATACTGAAGCCAGCCACTTTGTAACAGGGTGCTTGTGGGTAATTAGAAAAAGTGGACTGAGTTCACACCCCCCTGGGGTTTTTATTGTGTTGTCGTTTCCCTCTGCAAAACCGATCAGAGCATGTTGGCCATACCTATTGAAAAGAAGGGACCCTGAAAGGTCAGCAATAAAACATGTACATCGAATTCCCTAAACACAAATCACACCTGCTTTGGAACGTGTCTTAAACTTCTTCTGTATGATTTTGATGGTGAGCCTTAGCTCATACTGGTTTTGTTTAGTTCAGGCACATGCAAGAGGCCACGGTGCACCGAGTCACAAAGCATATGTTGTGTTCTGTCTGTGATGCTGTGTTGTTGTGATGTAACCCACAGGACAGACACAGCAATGGCATCAGCCAGAAACACCACCTTTATCCCTTGATGTCATAGATTAATAACATAATGTGTCTCATTGAGTGCATGAGATCGAATATATTGTATACTACTTGGATACTAAGCACCATGTTTGTTTTACATGAATTGATCTGCCTTGAAACTTACCATTCCTTTAAGTATTCCTACGCTCATTTGGTAGCTAAGGAAACTGGGCTTCAGAAAGGATTGTGACCCATCCCTAGTCACTGCGATTATAATTCAGGTTGACTTTATAGCAGCACCCACACTATTTTGCTCCGAGTCGGCGGCCTGAAACCCCTAATATCCTTTCTTCTTTTTGCCCTTAATATCCTTTTTCCTTCTGCATGCCCACTGTCATTACATGATTAATCATCTGGAGGGACTCCTCCAGAATTTGGTACATCTCTTTTATCTTTTACTATGATATCTTATCCTTTCTGTCAAGTGTCTCTTGCCTTACCTGTGTAAGAGGCACACATCCTAAAAAGTCAAGTATATGAGTCCATGTATATGAGTCCAATATTAAAATATTGTCTTTTGATCATAGTGATCCCATTAAGCCCTTTGGATTATGGCTGGCAGAGGATGGTCTGCCATCTTCTGGACAGACCTTCTGAATGATAAGTGCCATATTCATCACTTGCACTGAGAGGGGTCTTTTCTCTCTACCACTTTCTTTTCATACCCTCTTCTTCCCTGCACCCAGTGCTCAGCTTGGACTCTGGTTTTTTTGTTTTGTTTTTTTTTGAGAATGCCCGTGATTTACCATCTCCTTCATCTGTCCTAGGTGGGACTTTACTGGAAATGGAAAGAAAAGGCACATTGGTTGAGTTAACATTAGAACGAAGAGAAGTAAGTTGCCTCCAGTTATAGTTGTTAAGTGTCCAAAATGGGAATTTGAACTCAGGGTTGCCAGACTCCAGAGGCCACGTGGTTTCCATTTTGACACACATGCATTTACAACTAATGCCTTATGATCTGGCCTGTCCTCAATTTTTGAAGAGAACTTAAGGCCTCTAGGACTCCTTTAGTGCCAATAAAGGTGGCGCTTTCTCTGATCCCAGCAGGTTTCAGAACCAGGCTGTGGCTAGGCTTTCAGGGGCATTTACATACTGGAACTTCTCTGCTGGACTTAACTGCCAGGAGGGCTGCCTTAGCCAAGAGAGTTATGTGTTTGCCAGGCAACTGTGGACCCAACCTCAGCTTCAGGACAACAGTGGTAAAAGAGACAAGTGGAAGCAGCCCAAGAAATGCTCTTTCTTCCCCAACTACAAAGATCTCTATATCTGTCGAGTTGAAAACTATGGAGTCCTGTGCCTTCCTCACTTTTCATCATGTGCTTTCTCTTTTTTAATTCCTCTTTGTTTTCAGTGATTCCACCACCAGAGATCAGCATTGACAGCTACAGTAAGAATTCTCTCAGCTTCACCCTGACCTTGGATAGTGATATCAACCTAACATTGGAATTTCAAAAGAGCAGTGGGTGAGGCTCTACTTTGTATGGAGCTGGTGCTGCATGGGGCAGCAAGATGAAGGAAAACGAATGATTCAATCCAGTACAACCAAAATACCACCACTAGGTTGGTTTCTTCTCCCATGAAGAGCAATGTGAGTCTTCACACGTAATTGTTCTGCCTCAGCCCTGTGTCTTTCCCCCCACCTTTAAAAAAAAAAACATATAATTAAATGGTTCACAGCTATAGTGCAAATAAAGAGTTGGTGTTAACAGAATATCTATGCCCTGTAATTTTCAGCTTTACTGGATTTCCTAGTGCGAAGCACTAACGCAGAGGTTTCCACAGGGGAAGACAGAGTCGGATACCTTAGAAACATGCTCCTCATAGCCGCCACCATGCGCCCTCCCCTTCTGGTGCCCCACCTCTTGGTAGCTCTGCGAGGCCTGCCTGGGAAGCTGGCCCTGCCGAGCTTCTCTGCGTGCCTGTGGTTTTCCAAGTCATAGTGTTCTTTCTTGTCTGCTTTGCCTCATTTCCCTCCCTGTCCGTGAAGCCATGGTGGGACAGAGAGACTTCAGAACCCCTTGTGCCATTTACTGGGCTACAGTTTGGTGGCACCTGCCCTTGGCTTCAGAGACCATTGATGTAAGAAATGGCCTTGACATAAATACGGTCTATGTTACAGTTTTTGGTCATGAAAGCATTTTTATATTTTGCTGTTGTCCTGTATTTAAAGATCTTTAGATCGAATCCCTTTATGAGCTCGGGACTTCAAAAAGGTAGGCTTTCCTGACACATGGGTAGATTTGCTCCTGTTAGACAATAAGAGCTCAAAGGGAGCCCCTTTTGTATCAACCTCTTGGCCTTGACCACAAGGATGGCCTGAGCTAAGAGTTATCCTTAATTACCATAACGTAATTATCTTTAAAGATTTTCCTTTTCTGCCTTTATGAGTTGGTTCTTGTCCTTTTATTCTGCATCAGTGTTCTTGATTTCATCAAGCCCATATTTTATATTCTACATAGTCTCATGTTTGTTTAAAAATTTTTTTTAACATTCATTTTTGAGAGACAGAGACAGAGCATGAGTAGGGGGAAGCAGAGAGAGAGGGAGACATAGGCTCTGAGCTGTCATCACAGAGCTAGACATGGGGCTCAAACTCACAAGCCAAGAGATCATGATCTGAGTCAAAGTTGTACACTTACTGACTGAGGCACCCAGGCACACCTGTTTTTAGAAGTAGGCACTGTATAACTATTCAGCGATTTCACACACGGAAGCAGCCTAAAGATCAGAAGAACAACCTGTAAGAAAGGAGATACTGAAAGCAACAGTGGCCAAGCGGTGCATTTTGTGTTTGCTGTGCTCCTGGACCGTGTACCGTTCTTGTAACCTGTTTCCTGGTTCTTGGCAGGTGAATAGCTATGTGGTGAACCTCTTCTGGGAATTTGATGCCCACAAACAAGAGAAGATCACTTTGTTTTTTTTTTTTTCAAATAGTTTATTGTCAAATTAGTTTCCACATAACACCCAGTGCTCATCCCCACAAGTGTCCTCCTCCATGCCCACCCCTCCTCCCCCCCACATCCACTAGTCCTCAGTTTTTGTCAGCATTCAAGAGTCTCTCATGGTTTGCCTCTCCCCCTTTCCCCCACCATTTCTGCCCTTCTTCTCCCCCTTGGTCCTCTGTTAAGCTCCTCCTAATCCTCCTATACGTGGACACATATGATATTTGTCTTTCTCTGCCTGACTTATTTCGCTCAGCATAACACCCTCAAGGTCCATCCATGTTGCTACACATGGCCAAATTTCATTCTTTCAACAAGAGAAGATCACTTTGAACTTCTGGGGGAGCATCTTATCACACAAAGGTAACACCTTGGAGCTAGTTGGTGTGTGAGCAGGGAGGAAGAAGGAGATTGATACTTCGTGGCAGCAGAGTTTGTGTGTGGGCCACCTGGAAAGGGGATTGCCATTGTGGCAGGGTCAAGAGAAGAGACTGTAAATGATCCCTGCCTCTGGGGAGGGGTGGGTCCACTTGGTGGCTTCTCAGCCCCCTTCTCTAGCTTATTGGCTCTTATGGAAGTTGGAGACTTCAAAGAGGAAAAACTGGAAAGAAGCTAGATTAACCATCTACTTATGATTCTTTAGCTACAAGAGAAAGTTCTCAGAGTGAGTTACCTGCCTTTCTTTTCTGGCATTGGTTCCCTATTGCTTTGCTAATGCGAGGTCCAGAGGGCGTGGTGTATAGTTGGTATTCACAGCACTTTTATTGAATGAATGGACAAGGAAACTGGGCTAAGGGAGGAGGGAAGGAGTTACCCTAGTCCCTCTTATATCTGTGCATCTACCATGTATAGGCATTTACCTAGGCACTCTTTATAACCTAGGCACTTTATGTAACCCCAGTAATAATTCTGTGGGATGTGCTCATTTTGTGGCTGAGAACCCAAGTTTCATAGATAAAATAATTCCCTCAGAAAGCTGCTGCTTCAGAACCTGCATCTTTCTAATCTCTGGGGCTGTGATCTCATTGTCTCAGTGTCACACCCATAGAAATTGGCAGGATCAGAAATAGTCATCGTCTTGTCCCTTGCCCGAAATATATTAGGGCTAGCTAGATGCAAGACACCGTGCCAAGTGCTCTTTTGTTTTTTTTTAAGCACTTTCTTTTTCTTTCTTTTTAATGTATTTTATCTATTTCTGAGAAAGAAAGAGAGACAGCGTGAGCAGGGTAGGGTCAGAGAGAGGGAGACACAGAATCTGAAACAGGTTCCAGGCTCTGAGCTGGCTGTCAGCACAGAAACTGACGCGGGGCTTGAACCCACAAACTGTGAGATCATGGCCTGAACTGAAGTCAGATGCTTAACTGACTGAGCCACCCAGGCGCCCCAAGCACTTTCTTCTTTAATCCTTGCAATAGCAGCCACTCTAAGATCAGTTGTTCTTTTCTGAAAAAGACTTCATTTGAACACAGCTGACCTTGAACAGTCAGGGGTTAGAGGACACTGATCCAGTTGAAAATCTGCATATAAGTTTGGACTCCCCTAAAACTTAACTACTAACAACCTGCTGTCTACCAGGAGTCTTGCCAATAACATGAACAGTCAATTAACACATATTTTGTTATGTAGCATGTATTATATACTGTGTTCTTACAATAGAGTAAGCTAGAAAAAAGTGTTCTTAAGAAAATCATAAGGAAAGGCCAGCATACACTTGCAGTATCAGATTATAAAAACCGCATGTACATGTGGGCCCACGCAGGTTCAAACCTGTGTCCTAGACACAACTGTAGTTTTATATCCTGCCTTTTTCACTTAATATCAAGTTTTAAGAATTTTTAGTCTCATTAAATATTCTTGGACACGACTTTAAAAAATTTTTTAAATGTTTATTTATTTTTGAGAGAGAGAGAGAGAGTGAGCAGGGGAGGGGCAGAGAGAGAGGGAGACACAGAATCCGAAGCAGGCTACAGGCTCTGAGCTGTCAGCACAGAGCCCAATGTGGGGCTCGAACCCATGAACTGTGAGATCATGACCTGAGCTAAAGTCAGACCTCAATTGAATGAGCTGCTCAGGTGCCCCTCAGATGGTCAGCTTTAAAGAGACTACCCAGAAGCTTTTAATCCTGTCCCAATACTTTATTTTTGCTTTTGATTCCCTTGCTTTTGGGAATGTGTCAAATAAATTGCTGCGGTGGAGGTCAAGGAGGTTGTTTCCTGCTTTCTCCTCTAGGGTGTTGATGGTTTCCTGTCTCACGTTCAGGTCCTTTATCCATTTTGAGTTTATTTTTGTGTATGGTGTGAGAAAATGATCTAGTTTCATTCTTCTGCATGTTGCTGTCCAGTTCTCCCAGCACCATCTGTTTTTTTTAATTGTTTCTTAATGTCTTTTGTTTATTAGAGATTTAGAACATGAAATGATAAAGAACATTTAAATTGACAAGCAAAATTTTTAAAACTCTAAAACTTGGAATATTCATCACCAAGATAAAGTTTTTTCTATATAATTATTTTTTTAAAATTTTTAGCATTTTAAAAATTTATTTATTTATTTATGTTTTTACAAATACTTTATTGTCAAGTTAGTTTCCATATAACACCCAGCGCTCATCCCCACAAGTGCCCTCCTCCATTCCCATCTCCCCCCTCCCCCCCACACCCATCAGCCCTCAGTTTGTTCTCAGCATTCAAGAGTCTCTCATGGTTTGCCTCTCTCCCCCTCCCCCACTATTTCCCCCCTTCTTCTCCCTCATGGTCCTCCGTTAAGTTCCTCCTTATCCTCCTATACGTGCAAACATATGGTAGCTGTCCTCTGCTTGACTTATTTTACTCAGCATAACACCCTCAAGGTCCATCCATGTTGCTACACATGGCCAGATTTCATTGTTTCTCATTGCCATGTAGTATTCCATGGTATAGATAAACCACATCTTCTTGATCCATTCATCTGTTGATGGACACTTAGGCTCTTTCCATGTTTTAGCTATTGTGGAGAGTGCTGCTATGAACATTGGGGTACAGTGCTCCTATGCATCAGCACTCCTGTATCCCTTGGGTAAATTCCTAGCAGCAGCACCATCTGTTAAAGAGGCTGTCTTTTTTCCACTGGATACTCTTACCTGCTTTGCCAAAGATTAGTTGGCTGTATACTTTTCAGTCCAATTCTGAGTTCTCAATTCTATTCCATTGGTTTATGTGTCCGTTTCTGTGCCAATACCATACTATCTTGATGATCACAGCTTTGTAGTAGAGGCTAAAGTCTGGGATGGTGATGCCTCCCATTTTGGTTTTCTTTTTCAATATTACTTTGGCTATTTGGGGTCTTTTGTGGTTCCATACAAATTTTAAGACAGTGAAATAAGTCAGGCAGAGAAGGACACCTACCATATTTTGCATGTATAGGAGGATTAGGAGGAACTTAACGGAGGACTGTGGGGGAGAAGAGGGGGGAATAGTGGGGGAGAGGGAGAGACTCTTGAATGCTGAGAACAAACTGAGGACTGATGGGTGTGGGAGGGAGGGAGGGGTGATGGGCATGGAGGAGGGCACTTGTGGGGTTGAGCACTGGGTGTTGTTGGAAACCAACTTGACAATAAACTATTTATGAAAAAAATAATAAAAGTAAAAAAATAGAGTATCCAGCGCCCCGTGCAAGTGTGTTATTTGTAGGAGTCATTAGTAAATAACTCTGGGATGAATTTGTAAAACAATGAAATCCTATAGCAATTGAGTCTCACTTGAATTGAGAGATTACCATAAAAAAAAAAAATCGGGTATCAGGGCGTCTGGCTGACTCAGTCCGAACAGCCTGTGACTGTTGATCTAAGGGTCATGAGTTAAAGCCCTACATTGGGTAGAGACTAAAAAAAAAAGACAACACCTTAAAAAAATAGGGTGTTGTATTGCAAGGTAAAAATTCTTTTTTTAATTAAATTTTTAATTTTAATTCCAGTATTGTTAACATCCAATGTTATATTAGTTTCAGGTGTACCACATAGTGATTCATCAATTCTATACATTATTCAGTGCTCATCATGATGAGTGTGTTCTTTAATTCCCATCCTAGTTCACCCAGCACCCCCACCCCCACCCCGCCTCTCCTCTGGTAATGTCAGTGTGTTCTCTGTAGGTAAGAGTCTATTTCTTGGCTTGTCAAGACATAAATTCTTGACTGACGCCTCCAGCTCCCTCCCAACATCTTGTCCCTGATTTTAGTTACCAATTTGACTGCTCATATGTCTTATGAGACTTCTGCCTGGGCCAAGACTGATTTAGGGGATAGTCCTCTGGCATTCGAGCATGTCATGACCAAAGGACTCCGCCCACCTACTCCTAGCCCCAAAGCCAAGGCCATCAATCAGACTGGCCCCAAGAAAGTGGTAAGTTAGCCAGACTGACCATTACAGAGTCAGTATGGACTCTCCCCTGATGCTAGGCTATCAGGTGGCCCGAGCGAGGGCTTTCTCCTCTGCTACTGCTTCCTCCTTTCTCATCCAGATAGAAACTGCCCTCTTGGTCAGTTCTGGATTACCTTCTAGAGGCACCCATCATCCCAGCCCCAGCATCCCTTTCCACATCTTGGCCTAGAAGCTGAGAAAAAATGTGCATGCTCTTTCCTGTGGAAGAGACTGTGAGTTTGAAGAAGGGGCCATGTTCCTGTAATGGCTGACTCATCTTGGCTCATGGGTGTGGTGACATCAACAGGACTAACAGACCCCTCCAAATCTTCCCCACCTATGTGACCCCCACCCATAGGTTGCCTTCTTGGGCTGCTTCTGCCACATGTGCCTGCCCTCCCCTCTTCATCCCACTGTCTCTACTGCATGTTGTATAGGTCTTTTTTTGGTCATTATTTATGTATTTTGACTCACTATGATCAGATTTGTGCTTCCTTTTTGAAGCTGGTTTTTATTTCCTGTACCACCTCAATGTGTACCTTCCTTTCTTTTAGATGGGTTTTCCCAAGGTTCTTGTCACATTTTCACCCCCTCTTGCCTCTGCACCTTGCTTATGCTCTTTCTCCTCCTGGAGTCCTTCTGTCCTTCTGGTCTGCAATCCAGTCCCACTGGCTTCTACCTGGTCTCTTTCTCTTATTAACTCCCAAGAAATTTATAGTTGGTGCTATTCAGACTACTGTTTCATTAGATACTTCTTTATCTTCGTTATGTTTTCCATGTGTTATTTATCCCCCTAGTTTGTAGGTTCCTTGAGGAGAAGGGTTTCTGAGTTTTCCAAATGGAGAAGCGCATAGAACTAAATGCATAAGCGAGACTTAGCGAGTCCTCACAGTGACTGGTGAGGATGAAAGCCTGTGTCTTTTCTTCTGATACCATCTCCAGTGTGCATTTGGAGCGGGACTGAGCAATGGGGAACGAACCAAGGTTTGCACGTAATCGTAATCATAAGGTGAGCCTTGAAGAAAGAAGTAAGGCATCCCAAGAACATTTTATTCTTCTTCTATCACATAATCCTTTCATCAGCCCCTGGGGTCAGTGTTCTCAGTTTACCAGTGAAGACACTAAGGCCCAGAGGGGTCAAGTGGCTCACCAGAATTGAAACTGGAGGAAACCGTAAACTAGGTTGAGCTCAGGGATGGCTCATGTGACAGCCTCTGCCCTTTTGTTGCTCCAGATCCCGATTCTGAGGCAAGACAGAGATGAGATGCCCAGAGCCAGGTCCAGAACCCCCGTTTCCTTCGAAGTAGACCCTTCTCACAAAGGGCCTTTCTTGCTTATATGCCCAGCCAGGGGCATGGTCACCTTGTCACACCCAAGCATGTTTGCAGAGTAGGGCCTAGTGCACGGCACCCTGGAACATTCCTTGACCTCAGGGTCTCTAATTACATGTGGATTCAGAGAAGTAGCCTTTTCTGTTGGTCCTTGTTCGTCATAGCCTGCAGAAGGTGAGGGGACCCATGAAATCACCTGTAGGAAGCTCTCCGCTTCTTCCCGACTTCAGTCCACTGAGGACTGGAGTTCATCACTCACCGTTGTTCTCTCCACCATGGGAACTGCCACAACTGCTGTCCGTCTCTGGGGGCCTCTTGCGCCCTGGCCTCCTTGGCTCCTGGGCCCCTCTCTTGGCCCTTGGCCAGAGGCACCCCACCTCACCCCACTCCAAGCAGCCCCTGGGCCTCTCCATGGAAACCAGGCCAGCTTCTGAGCCTGGAGGCCCCCAACCCTGCCCCATCTTGTGCTTTGAGCACCCTCATTTTCCTATTCCTACTCCATTTGCTTTACCTCTGACACCCTCGAGCCCCCTAATTCTTTCTTTCCTCACCTCCTGCCAGTTTATCATCTCCTTATGGCTTCCCGTCCCCTTCCCTATATGGTTTCCCCTCTCTGGCTGTGACTACTGAGCAGTTGGAGAAAATGCACAGCTGTGGGGTCCTTGGAAGACCCCATGCACGTTCCTGAGCCGTGCCCTCCGGTTCCCCCACCTCTCCGTACTTGTAGAGCCTTCTTCAAGTTCCTGTCCTACCTGCCCAGGCAGGCTTTCATGCCACCTGAGAGAGAAAGCCTCCTCAGCACTCTACTGCCCCTTCCCTGCTATAAACCTGCCAGCAGCCCTTCCCCCCCCCTCCCCGCAAGTCCATCAATCCCCCATCCCTGCTTTAACTCCCAGTTTTCCACCCATATCAGCAGGGTTTCAGAATGGCCACATATCACAGGGCAGAAAGTGAAGGTGGAATCCTTCTGCTGCCCTGGGTTTGAACAGCAGCAACACAGTTTGATCTGGGACCCAGAGTGCCCGTGGCATCCATCTTCAAGGTCACCTCAAGGTCTGGGAGGTCTGGAGCCACACCATCATGTGTTCCAGGCAGGAGGAGGGCTGGAGGGAGAGCTCCTCCCCTATTTTAATGAGCCGTCACTCGGGTCCCACGTGACACCCCTGCTTAAAGCTCATTGGCCAGAACTTTGCCATGTGGCTTCCCAGCTTCTGGGGAGGTGGGAAGTGTAAATTTTCTCCGAGGTGGCAATTCTCACCAAGAACCAGGATCCTAAGGAGGAAAGGAAGAGTTGGTGGGTTCTGGGCACCTCCCCATGTCCTCCCTGCTGCCTCCCCTCCTCCCCTTCTCTCCACAAACGCCCTCGCTTCCTTCCCGTCCTTACTTCTGCTCAGCTCCCCTTCTCTGTCAGTGCTTTTCAGGTGCCCCCTCCTCTCTGAGACCCATCCCCCTTCTCTGTGGCTTCTCGTGAAGTCTTTCCCTGTAGCATCCCCTGTTGTGTACGTGAACTTGTCATTTATAATTGTGTCTGTTTTTCTTCTTTGCTCTCCCTTCCTCCAAAAACGAGGAGGACAGAGAGAATACGCCGTGTGGGTTCCATATGTGTCCCAGCGCACCTTCTTTGTACATGCTGATGAAATACATGCTGAATGAAGACCTCTCTCTTCTGAGCTCCCCTGAAGCAGTTCCCAGGTGCATAGATGAGGGATTTCAAGAGAATGAAGTCCCTGGCTGCTCAGCTGATGCCCTCTTCATCCTGTTTACAGGTTTATGACATTTTCTATTCTACGTCCTTCCTTGACCTCTATAGCAATCTGAAGAGCTTGAATACTTCACTCCACAACAAAACAGGCATTGTCAGTAGGGACGAGCAGTATCTGTTTCTGGGAAGTTTTCCCATACCAGGGAGTCCGGAGAACATCCCTTTTTTTCATGGATGGCTTAAAGCCTGGGTGCTTAGCTCAGACCTGGACCTTGGGAGCTGGTCGCATGACTCTGGGATCTGAGTGTGTGAGGATAGTGTACTGCGGAAGCATGAAGTTCCTGCTTGACCAGAATGAATGACCCCTTAACCAGTTTCCCTGGCATGGGATGGCTAACTTGGCAAATGGGTCACAGGAATAGATACACACCGCTTTTGTCAGATTCCACTTCTAAGAACATAGCCCACACATACATGTGTTACATGTGTGCCAAGATCTGTGGACAAAGGTGTTTGGTACACTATGGCTTGTGATAACAGAAGATTTGAAACAACTGGCTGGCAAGATTGGGTAAGAATATTGTGGCTGATCTTTGCAATGAAATACAAGACAGCCCTTCAAAAGAAACAGAGCTCTGCACAGACGGGGAAACATTTCTATGCTATATAATCAAGGGAAAGAAGTGAAGAGCCTAACACTATGTGTAATATTTTCTCATTTCTGTAAAAAAAATAATTGAGAAAAACAGGCTACGTACATGTACATGCACATAGAAGTGTGTATCTGTAGGCACACACATGTAGATCTGTGTTTATGTATGCACAGGACACTTCTGGAAGGAAGCACAGAAAACTGTTACCAGTGATACTTCTAGGGAAATGGATTAGAGATCTGGGTTAGGTGGGAGTTATTTTACATTTTGTATCTTCTTTTGCAATGATTGAATCTTCATTGCATACATGTATCACTGTTTTGTGTGTGTGTGTGGGGGGGAGAATGGCTTAGCACAGACTGCCTGCGTCCATGTGGTATTGTTTCAGGTGTGTATGGTGGTGCCCTACCTACAGTCGGCCTCTGACTACTTCATGGTAAGGATGATGCTGAGAACAGGCTCCCACCTCATTACCTGCATGTGGTTCACACCGGCAAAACCTCAGCCATCATCAAGTGGGAGTCCTCATATGATTCTCTGGATCAGGATTTGGTGAGTGGGCCGGGCATCCGACCAGCTGTGCATACTCTTGGCACGGTGTGGGAGCACAGAAGGGGTCCTGTGGTGGGGCAGGAAATAGGCCTGGTGGTGGGAGCTCAGCAGGGTGTCTCACCCCCATTTCTGTCTGGCCACAGCTGGGGTCCTTGTAGGTGCCTCCATGTATGCACGATTTCCAGCTGCCACATTGGTTTGTCCCTCTTTCTTCTCTGACTTCTCCCCTTCCTTTCCTTGACCCTCTGAAGCAGGGTTGGCAAACAAATGCCTGCAGGCCAAATCCAGGCCATCACCTTCTTTTGTATATGCAGTTTATTAGAGGTGAACTGTCACCATTCGTGTACATCTCACCTATGTTACACGTGGCAAAATTGAATGGTTGTGGTAGAGCCCTGTTTGGCCTTCAAACCCTAAAAGTATTTTGTATCTGAGCCTTTACCAAAAAAGTTTGCTGGCCCCTGGTCTAAAAGAAGAGGCATTAATGCTGGAAAACAGCTTCTGTTTTCCTTTGCTCCAAGCTGCCCTCTTCTTCCTAGGGGTGGGTGGTGTTATTTTCTTTTTAAATGTTTTCTTAAATGCTGTATTTACTTTAAAATATTTTAAATGTTTATTATTTTTGGCAGAGACAGAGAGAAAGAGACAGAACATGAATGGGGGAGGGGCAGAGAGAAAGGGAACCACAGAATCCGAAACAGGCTCCAAGGCTCCAAGCTGTCAGCACAGAGACTGATGTGGGGCTCCAACTCACAAACTGTGAAATCATGAACCAAGTCGAAGTTGGACACTCAACTGACTGAGCGCCCTGAGGTGGGTGGTTTTAGATCCTTGGTAGCTAAGGCTCTCCTTGACTTGCAGCCTCTTCCTGGTGATAGTGTCTCCTGAGCCTACCACTTGCCCCCGTATTTTCCTCTTGCATTCATATGTGTGAGAAGCAGGCTAGGGGCGAGGACAAGCAGAGCTTGTCCTTTCATTATCTCCTCTGACAATGTCTTGAAACTATCATACCTAGGGAGACACACTGAACACTGAGTTTGGATTTTTCTTGCCTGTTCCAACTTCTTGGCTGATGCCACAATAATAAATGTGGCAGCCCTAGGACTGTGTTTTGGGTCAGGTTGATAATTCTGTGCACAGTTCTGGGAATGAATACTTGTTCCAGATTTGGACCTGGCCACCCCAAAGGCTTTCCAAAGATCTGAGTCAGACTGTGGGGCTCAAAACATTGTTGCTATGGGTCGCAGCCACTGATGCACTTAGGTGATGTCATTCACCGACGAATTACAAAAAGCCAAAAATGCCAAGTTTCTGATTACCATTAAGGTCTGTTCTTCTTGTTCTAGTTATATGCTGTTGCAGTTAAAGATCTAATAAGGAAGAGTGACAGAAGCTACAAAATAAAATCCTGCAACTGTGGAATCACCTTTGACAAGTTGGAACCTGGAGGAAAATACCACGTCATTGTCCAGCTGGGGAACATGAGCAAAGATTCCAGCATAAAAATCACCACAGGTAAACAGGAGAGAGATCAGGAGGCTTCTCGCACAGCGAGGTAGTCATAGGGCTGCCAGGAAGCCTGTAGGTGCAGAATGTCTGTCAGGAACTGCGTGCACAGATACTCCCTTCCGTGTCCACATCTGGTGGGCAGGGCAGTGTTCCAGTGCCGGGACTACAGTGGGGTGGGCTGGTGGGGCAGCTGGCATTCTCCACATCCTGGGTCTCTTCCATACTCCTTCGCAGACTGAAACCAGAGCCGAAGTCCAGGAAGGCTCTGAGACTGTAGTCCGTCCCACCCCTTCCCTTTCTCCCCCACCTCATTTGTTGAGGGCCACTCAGTAGGTGCTATCCAAATTCCTTGGCTCAAGGTATTATAACAGCAACAAAAGAGATGCCACTTAAAGAGTGTCTGCCGTGTGCTAGGCTCTGTGTGTTTCCTGTCTTCCTTAACCTCGCCTTTCAAGTTAGCATTATTTCACCTCCCTCCAACAGATGAGAGAGAACAATGATTCCAATATATAGCCAACAACCACATCGTGTTGTATCTTTAATTTTCAGTTTCATTATCCGCATCTGATGCCTTAAAAACCATAACAGAAAATGACCATGTTCTCCTGTTTTGCAAAAGTCTAGCTTTGAAGGAAAAGCATTTCAGTGAAAGCAAGGTGAGTTCCTCCCTCCTTCTCAATGACTTTGGGGGTCTGACTGTGATTCAGCTTTAGAGCTGAGGTCATTACCAGCATACTGGCATCAATGGGAGGGAGAGAAGGAATAGGGCAAGGGGGTGAACTTGAGAACGAAATGGCCATTTTCTGTGAGCTTGCTAATTACTGAGAGATTTATACTGCCCATTAAAGAAGAGACACCCTGGACTAAGCACCTTTCATTCCTGAACTCGTTTCTTCCTGCAAGTCGGGGGAAGTGGCTGGAGCCTCCCTGGGCCTTCTGACAGTCTGAGAGCATGGCCATGGCCTCAGTGCCTGGGACTGAGCTACATCCGCACCTTGGCATTGCGATTTCTTTCCCGTGATGTCAGAGGGACCAAGAAGTACCTGCAGATAGTCCATTGATCTATGGAAAAGACTTCTTTGGTTTTGTTTTGTCATTGGCAGACCCATGACTATATTTGCAACAGGAGATGGGAGGGCAGAGGAGGGCCCAAAGATGGACAGGTTCTTAAGTGGACCTGATTTGTCCCCATTGTCAGCAAAGCATGAACTACAGAGACACACGATAAATCCACCGTGGCTCTTATGGGCACTGGGGTTATAAATGGTCACCCCCTAATGCCAGTAGCAAAGCTAGATTAAAATTTAAAAATCCGTGCAACTCTACCAGACCTGAAGTATAAATGGTTAATATACTCAGATATAAAGACAGCTTTCAAAGCAGTTCAAAATAGTAATATTCTGATTTTTGAAAAGGTACCAGTAACAGAGTAAAAATTCCAGCAGTAAGAGGCACGTGACAAAAAGGATCAACCTCACTAGTGATCTGAACACCAAATATCAGACACTTTCACATTAAATTGGTTAAGTTTTGGGGGGAAGGGCATTACCAGATGAAGCCATAGATGGGGAGATTAGCATGCTGGGAATATGAATTGGTTCAGCCTTTCTGTAAGGCACTTTGGTAATAATGTGTCAGAAATAAAAGCATCCGCAGCCTTTGACCCAGCAGTTCTTTCATTATTTTATTCTCAGGCAACAATGTGCATAAGGAATTTATGTACAAGGCTGTTCAGGGCACTTTTATTTCTGGTAGCAAGAAAGAGGAAACAACTTTAACGTCAAAAAGAAGAGGATGTGTAATAGTTAATTAAATTAAATACTGATATGTGTATCATTTACATGTTTTCCTTGATACCTTTATGTATGTTGCAAACGTTCTATAGCAAATGCATATTAGATAGAAGTAATCAATTCTGGTTTCTAAAGAAGAATGGAGGGACAGGATTCCAGGTGGGTGGTATTGGGAAGCCTAGTGTGGCAGCCAATTGTCCACCTCGTGGTGGAAGCCCAGCTTTTAGGTTGAGGTCAGTACTTGGCTCCCAGTGAGGGCTCTGGCATAAGCACATAGCACATCCTTCTTCTCTCCCTCATGCTTAGAGTTCAGAGAACAGGCAGGTCAATGGATTGGGACCAAGGGAGTATGCAGTGGGGCCTAATATGTGGATAGAGCTAAGAGAGTAGGGCTTTTTTTGGTGCTGGTGGGGTGGGAGTTGGTAGCTTTCATACCAGCTTTCATATTTGGAGATTATCAGAGAAGTCTGGGAGTCATTTCTGACCCCAGCTCAACATTGAGGTGCTTTCTAGTCAAGGCCAAGTTGGTCTGCAGCCACCATCAGCCCAGAGGAGAGGAGCTAGAAAATGAGGAGCTGGGGAGCTGACAGTGGAGAGTTCCCACCCACCGTTTTCCCTAGAAATGTCCTGACTTTTCCAGCCCCCCTGCTGGGGACCACCACAACCTGGATTTATTATTAGTCCAATCCCATTGCAGCAAACTATTGCTGAATTGTCTGGATTCTTTGTTGCCATTCATATTGCTTGAGATGAGTGGACTCTTGACCAGAACTTTGAATGTGTACCAAAATATTTATTAAAATGGGCTTTTATTAGAGCTGTACTTTTCACCTCCACTTTGTAGCACATACGTGAGTATGGTAGTTATGTGAGACATTTGGGACAGGAAAATTACCATTTTCTGAATCCAGTATCTCAGTGGTAATGTAAAAAGATCTAGTAAGAAACCCAACGTGCTTTAGCATCTATAAAAACCTGCAATAAGGAGCTCACATAAAGTTGGAACCGGTAATAGGAGCTGTCAGATTCCTTATTCAACTTCCCAAACAATCTCTTGTGTCTTTGTTTTCATCGTTATGAGATACACATGTTTGATAGTGCCATGAATATCTCAGCTTACCTTAGGAATACCATTGACAATTTCTTTAAAATTTCCAACCTGAAATTGAGTCATAATTACACTTTCACTGTGCAAGCAAGATGCCTTTTTGGCAGTCAGATCTGTGGGGAGCCTGATGTCCTGCTGTATGACGAATTGGGGTCTGGTAAGTCACTCCTGTAGGAGTTTCATCTTCAGTTCTGGGGAAATAGACAAAGGATGTGGTACAGTCTGATGAATGTGCGTGTCTTTCTCAAGTACATTTAAAACATTCCTTCAGTTCAAAAGAGTCATTTTTGCATCTGTGGAATCATGCACTGATTTATTTAACAAATACCTCCTGAGCCAGGCATGGAGTAAGGAGCTGGGGTTACTGAGTGACTAAATTCTGAGTGTAGAGCCTACAAGAGGGAATAGGATAGCAGTAGGTTGTGTTTAAAAAGGAGATTCTGCTCAGGAAATTCTAGGTTAGTATGAGTTTTGTTACTCGTTGTTTGCAGGACTTCTTAGAGCCTCCAGTATGCTAACGTTCCCTGTGATTCCTCAAAGTCAGTAGATAATCTCCTTCCCATAGAGTAACAGATTGTATAGCTTTGCCCTTCATCTTAGCCATCAGTCCAGATCAGAACCTGAATTTGGCCAGTATCTTGTATTATAAACACTCCCAGGTATCAGTGCTGGGTCATGCTGAGGGTGGGAGGCAGGAGAGGAGCCCTTTACTTACCCAGAAATTCTGCTTGTGTCATAGTAGCCTGGCCAGCACGTCAACGCACGTTTTGCCACTGGTCTTATTAGTACCATTTACTCCCAGCTGGGAGCTCACCAATGAGCAAGACAAAATCCTGTGTTGGAGTCATTGTGTGTTCTGTCACGTTGTGTGTCCTAGGCACCTCCCTGAAAGAGGAAGACCTTGCAGCCCGTGTCCCTTTGGAGAATCCAAGCATATGAGAGGTTCTGAGAAGGTCTCACAGGAAACAAACAACAGAAGTCTTGTTAACTTAGTGTTTCCGAAATAGAACCTCCTTTTTAAGCAAAACCAATTAGCAACTGTGAAATAGACTTGGGGGGAAAATTGCTGCCTTTATAAAACCAGAATTGTCTAGCAGAAAGAATCTCTCAGGGAGGCCTCGGTGAGTCTCCGTCTTACCCCACAGAAGCCGGATGGGCAGCTAGGGGCTCGCACATTCCTCTTTCCTCTGCCACTGTTTCCTCTTACATGTTCCAGGCATGATCAGCCCCCTAATTTACCACGTCACAGATGGGGTGACGTTGGGCTGTGTGAAGGAAGATTTTGCTGCAGCTTTTCCCAGTAGGTCAATAATGAAAGAATTTGAAGACCTGGATATTGAGTTCTTATTTTAAGCTTGCAAGAGGTGGCTGTTCTCTGGCCCATCTCATTGGGATGAATGCCTGAGTGGCTTCAGAGCCTTCCCTGTGAGGCATAGGCCTGTCCCCCAGCACCTTGCCCCCAAGCAGGGAGCAGCCTCAATCCTGATGAGGCTCCTAGAGGACGGGGAAGGTCCACTTTGCTTCCTTAGCTAAAACTGGCTCCCAAGTTCCATTTTCCTGCCTCAGGCTCTGACTTTCCCTGGGAATTAAAGAAAAAAATTTTTTAATGTTTATTTATTTTTGAGAGACAGAGACAGAGAATGAGCAGGGGAGGGGCAGAGAGAGAGGGAGACATAGAATCCGAAGCAGGCTCCAGGCTCCGAGCTATCAGCACAGAACCCGACGTGGGGCTTGAACCCACAAAATCTCAGGTGAGATCATGACCTGAGACAAAGTTGGACGCTTAGCCAACTGAGCCACCCAGGCGCCCCTCCCCAGGAATTTTTAAGACCAGCCCTAACCCAGCAGGGGGATGGCTTTGTCCTATGGCCCTATTGGTACAAATATCTCCATGCATCAGCACAAAGCGAGAATTTGTTTAAAGCAGTGGGAAGTGCGCATCATTGTTAGCTCACAGACACCTGAATGGCTTTGCAGAGTACATTTTTAAAATGTTAAATGTATATGGAAGGGTTCTCTCTCTCTCTTTTATTTAAGTAAGCAAAAAACCTCATAAAACTTCATGAGCTGTTAAGTTAGTGTTGCAGTAAAGGGATCTCATTTGTATCACTCAATGGAGTTTCAGGTAATTGCAGTTCAAAATGGGTTTGGTGCCAAGTAGGGGGAAATAATTACAATCTCATTAATTAGTGGTCTGATTTCACATCCTCTTATGGAAAGCAAACAAGCAGTCTTAAGTAATAATGCTAATGAAATCAACGTCGATACCCCAACAGAGGTCTCCCTTCCAAGAGATTATCTAAATAAACAACAAGGCCGTGATTAGAAGTCTCATGTAATTGACGTATTTGCCTGCATGAGGCCCGTGGTCTCTATGCTTGTGGCAAGGCTGGGGACGCAACTGGGTGTCCTGTGCAGGAGCAGGCCACATCAGGCCGGTGTTTTGGGTGATCATTGACAAGCTCCTCATTTTTTGTCGGGGGTGGGGTGGGGTGATGAGGTGCCCGGCCAGCTCCGCTGCCTTTACAGAGGAGGGTCACATGCGGCCGTCTTCCTCAAGCCGGGGTACCGATGCATCCGCAGCTCGGGCTGCTCGGTCTCCGGACATGGCCACTGTCGTGATGCCCATCCTGTTCCTGATACTGCTGAGCCTGGCCGTTGGCTTTGCCATCCTGTACATGAAGTATCGGAGGCTGCAGAGCAGCCAACAGCCACTACACCTCCCGGCTGGGCTTGGCCATCTTCTCCTCTGGAGAAGACCTGGGTAAGTGGGGTGGGGTGCCTTGGCTCTTCCCTCCGGTGCAGACCCCCTCAACTTGACACCTGAGTGATTCTTCATCAGCCAATGATCCTATGGCTCTAGGTTAAACCAGCCGGAGCCCTTTGCTTTAGACTTGCTCCTGAACTAAAATGCTAGCCTTCTCTTCAGTGGAGAGGTTGTGTGGAACACTGGGGTGGGGGTGGGGGGCGCTGGCCTTGTACAGGAAGGATGGATGGGCCCTGGGCTTTCAAAACCCCCAGAGTATCAGCAGATTTTCAGGAATTTCCAACCACTCTCATCCTTCACGGGCCCAGAGGTCTGACATCTTTGAAGAGCCTAGTCAAGATAAGAAGTCACACCTTCCCAACTGACTTCTGTCCAGAGAATCCTTTTCCGTCTGACTATGTCTCTTTCTGATCGCTAGGGACACTTCACCAGTCATTCTGCTTTTATGCATCCATAAACACGGTATGGAGAAAAGAAAGAAAATCCGCTTTAATGTTGTTTTTTTTTTTTTTTAAATTTCTAGAGAGAGAGACAGTGTGAGCAGGGGAGGGTCAGAGAGAGAGGGTGTCACAGACTGAAACAGGCTCCAGGCTCTGAGCCGGCAGTCAGCACAGAGCCCGACACGGGGCCTGAACCCACGAACCGCGAGATCATGACCCAAGCGAAAGTCGGACGCTTAACCGACTAAGCCACCTAGGCGCCCCAAGAAAATCCGCTTTAAAAATGTCTACATGCTTGGGGCGCCTGGGTGGCCCAGTCGGTTAAGTGTCCAACTCTTCAGCTCAGGTCACGATCTCAAGGTTCATGGGTTTGAGCCCCGCGTGGGTTCGAGCCCCACGTCAGGCTCTGTGCTGACGGCTGGCTCAGAGCCTGGAGCCTGTCTTTGGATTCTGTATCTCCCATTCTCTGACCCTCCCCTGCTCACACTGTCTCTCTCTGACTCTCAAAAATAAATAAAAAACATAAAAACATAAAATGTCTACATGCTCTAATTACAAAATGCTAGTAGAACTAGTAGACCACTTAATATAATAAGTTAGGTGTCTTTTGGGGTCTTCCCCAAACTCAGACTATGGACTGATTTTTCATACCTATTTTTCCCCCCTGTAAACCAGTTGTATTTTTTTGTTGTTGTTTATGAAAGTATTCGTATATTCCCTAATAACTGATCATTTGAGGTTAGCTTTGTTCCCTCCTCAGTTTCCTGTCTTGCTTAGTACAAGTATTTGGTCTGCTTTCCATGAATGGGGTGGGTTCTTCGCTTCTGTTATAGGCAGAAAAAAGAGTTAATGGTACCACACAGTTATCACTGAAAGTGGATCGCAAGGTAGTTGTACAGGATTGTACTGGGGGCCACAAGGCCCATTAGTCTGGGAAGCTGTCCTCAAGTAGCTTCAACCCCTCTGACATCCCTTTCCTTGGAGCAGTGTGGGTTCAGAGAAGAAAACAGATAAAGAAGTTCACTGTGTTATTGTAGGGTGTGGATACTTCAAATTAGGGAATGTACATCACCCATTGGACTTTTGGGTAGGTACTAAGAGTCTCCTCCCTGAAAGATATACTTTCTTTACTTGGTTAAGTTCAAGGTACCACTAAAATAAGCTTGGTCACCATGGATGGGGAGAAGGTGACCCAAGAGCATCAGGGGCTCTGAGTTGGGTTTTGGCTTTGACCACTGGGCTTGGAGGGTTGTGGCACCAATTTCCCAGGCTGGGGGCCCGCAATGGTGTTGGGGGCGGTTGGGGTGGAGGGACGGGTGCTGAGGCTGGAGCTGGGAGCAAGTGCTCAAGACTCAAGGACCGACTTGGTTTTGCCTTTCGGGGAAGACGATGAAGATGCTCCTATGATAACTGGGTTTTCAGACGACATCCCCATAGTGATAGCCTGAAAGGGCTTTCCCTCACTAGAAACCAAATGGTGTAAATATTTTATTTGATATAGATAGTGGATGGCTTATTTTAAAAAGATTCACTTTGAGTTACAATATGTTATTTTTATATAGGCCAAAAACAAAAACAAAAACAAAAAAGGAAAGAAAGGAATGGATACACTTTGTAGTAATCAACTGTGAACTTCCAACCAGGTTGATTTTATATTTTATTTTACTTTATTTTATTTTATTTTATTATTTTATTTTATTTTATTTTATTTTATTTTATTTTATTTTATTTTATCTTTTATAAATAGTTTATTGTCAAGTTGGTTTCCATACAACACCCAGTGCTCATCCCCACAGGTGCCCTCCTCCATGCCCCTCAACCCCCTCCCCCCCACACCCATCAGTCCTCAGTTTGTTCTCAGCATTCAAGAGTCTCTCATGGTTTGCCTCCCTCCCTCTCCCCCATTATTCCCCCCTTCTTCTCCCCCACAATCTTCCATTAAGTTCCTCCTAATCCTCCTATACGTGCAAACATATGGTAGCTGTCCTTCTCTGCCTGACTTATTTCACTCAGCATAACACCCTCAAGGTCCATCCATGTTTGTACACATGGCGAGATTTCATTCTTTCTCATTGCCATGTAGTATTCCATGGTATAGATAAACCACATCTTCTTGATCCATTCGTCTGTTGATGGACACTTACGCTCTTTCCATGTTTTGGCTATTGTTGAGAGTGCTGCTATGAACATTGGGGTACATGTGCTCCTATGCATCAGCACTCCTACAGTGCTGGGTAAATTCCTAGCAGTGCTATTGCTGGGTCATAGGGGAGTCGTATTTTTAATTTTTTGAGGAATCTCCACACTGTTTTACAGAGGGGCTGCATCAGTTTATATTCCCACCAACAGTGTAGGAGGGTGCCCATTTCTCCACATCCTTGCCAGCGTCTAGAGTCCTCTGATTTGCTCATTTTAGCCACTCTGACTGGCAGGATTCCCGCGGGACACACTGGATCAAACCATGCCCATCCTTGCTAGAGAGCTGCTCTCTTCCTTTTTTTAAAATTTATTTTATTTTATGTATTTATTTATTTATTTACCGGAGCCAGGGCAAGACCAACATGGATGCACTGCCGTGATTAATTCTGGTCACTAGCTTGCTTAAACAGTCACATTTAATCCATTCTCTAGATGTCAATTCTACCCCTACCTACCTTTTCATCTCTTTCTCTCAGAAGTACTCAGACTATATAGTTTCTTTGGATAACACCATCGTCATTTCTTTCGCCTCTTCTCCAACCATATTTCACTCTTTCGCTCTTTGAAAAAAGCTTCTTATTCCTTCTGCCTGCTCATTTCATTTCCAATTTTGCCTCATCCCTGCCCTGTCATTTCTCTCTTTCTCTATGCTCTTCAACCAGCACTGCACACGGCTGGCTATTTATTTGTAGCTGGGAAATCTGGTTATATGCTTTACACTGTTCTTTGTCTATTGGGTTTCTTCTTTTTTCCTTTTCTTTTCTTCTTTTTTCCTTTTTTATGTATTTTAATTTTTTATTATTCACCTTCCCTCCTCCCTCTTTTCTCTTTTCTTTTTTGTTTTCTCTTTCTGTCTGCATGTTTGCTGGATTTGTCTGTGCGTTTGTATGCCTTTGTTCCCTGTGTGTCTGTTTTCTTCTCCAAGGCTACCTCAAGAAACAAGCCAAAGTACACATGGTGGAGTGTCCCAAATACCCAAATAAAATAACCAAGGTCTCAACAAGAGAGACCAAGAGATACCATTCAAAGAACACTTTCTGAGCGGATAGGCCCTGGACAATCAAAGAGCCTTCTTGGTACAGCAGTGCTCACAGGTGCAGAATGCATAACAAGCTTTTAAAACTAACAAGAGATAGAAAGCTAACCAAAATGATGAAACGAAAGAGCTCTCCTCCAAAGAAATTCCAAGAAGAATGTCAAGAAGAATTGACAACTAAAGAACTACTCAAAACAGATATAAACAACATAACAAGAATTTAGAACAATAATCATAAAATTAATCGCTGGGCCCAATCAGGTTGATTTTAGTAACCAAATTGCTTTACTTTCACACTCATGTAGTCTTATAAGGCCGTGCTTGCTGGGCATGCTTTTAAGTCTGTGGGATCATTTTGATTCCATAAACTGGACATTCTTTTTCTTTTTCTAAGACACAGAAACGTATTTAATAATAATTTCAAGAGAGGGCAATGGGTGGGACCCCTCCCTCCTCCTTGAACATGTGCTCAAATTTTAAACTTCATTCAGATTTAGTTTACAGGAAAGTGTGTATATTATAATGGTGGGTTCTTTCCTGTTATTTTGCTAATTTATTGGGACTCCATATAAGGCAAGGCTTTAGTGGCCATCTGATGGCACCGCACATTAGGAACCCCTTGGCCATAGGGTCGAGGGGTGGGAAACAGCATCTGTTTTGTCGCCATTCAGGAAACAATCCATTTTTAGTCCATTGTGTGTCACATGGTGGTATTTGGCAGGAGACCACACCGAGTCACTGATACATTTCAGTTACACAGACAGCGGTCTCTTCTCGCACGTTACTTGGGAGAATCTCACTGTATGTGCCCCGGGACACAGTGTAGCCTTCACCACCACAAAATGGTGACACTGCTTTATTGCACACCGATGTCATGGTCCTTGCAAAAAATTAACTCGGGTCATGGGAGAACACTGAGGTCTGTGCCATGATAGATACACTGGCAGATAGAGCACCTGCTTTGTTCTCTTTGGCTTGTTGTTTTATTTCACCACTGAAGAATCTCGAATGTAAAATTTTGTATTTGTGTTGAGGTGGCCATTTACTGTCTTTAAAAATCTACGTTGATATATGCAGTTATTTTGAATTGGGTCAGTGCCTTCTCTCTCTCTCTCTTTTTCTTTTTTTCCTTTCCTTCCACCTCCTGCCCCATACCTCTGCCCAGTTTAAAGAGTGCTGTTCGCTCTTACAGAGATACAAGAGACCCATGAATCAGAGACTGTTCTACCCAGTTTATAGCTCGAACAACACTAGAGTTTATTCTCTCTGTAAAACAAACTGAGCTTTTTCCTTCCTTCCTTCCTTCTACCTTTAAATGCCACCCTAGTATTCAGCTCATGGCCACTTGATAGGTACGTGTTATCCATTGTGGACTGATGCCACCCTTTAGACCTAGCATCATAGGCACCAATGTCCAATGTTGCTGTGTATGGACGTAAATGCAGAACTTCTCAGCCGAGAAGCAGTGAGCTCTGGGGATAGTCCAAAGTCATGTTTCTGGATGTGTGTCCTTAATATGTGAACTCTGTAAAAAACCTCATTGCTTCTGAGATGCTGCCCACCACCTTCTCACAAGTACTTGCTTTCTTTTCACCCAAAGTATCATTCTTGGGTGATACGATAGCTTTCTTCTGGCTAGTGACTGGAAAACGAAGAGGCAATTCCATTTTTTAGTGTAAAAAATTTTAATTTATATATGTATATATTTTCAGCAAAGAGTGTTTTAAACTGTAGACAGGTAGTATGCCATATGGTTAAGGCTCCATTTTATTTTAGCAAGTGGTGGTCATGATGAACCTCCTTCCATATTTTCCCCTTTCTTTCTCTCTCTTTTTGTTACCTTTTTAAAGAATGGAATTTCTTTGGCTTTACCTTGTGTCGTCTTCAGGTTTTGTTCAGAACTCCAAGCCCTTCCCCCACCTCTTTAGTAAAGCTCTTTACATAGTTGAAAGATGAACAGTCTGGTGGAAGGCAAGTCATTTAACTGAACCACTAGAAAGTATTTTCTTCTCTTTTGGCCAACTTTTGGACGCCATTTGTGAAAGCTGACCTGAAAGGCGCTGAGACTATTTTCAGTCTTTCTGGAGGCAAACCTTTTACAGAGCCTGGGTCTTCACTTGGCAACTTGAGATATTCCTGAGCATTCATTTCTTGTTCCCAGTGCCTCCCAATGCTTAGTGCACAGTACTGTATAGACTGGCCAATACCTCTCTCCTCAGAAAATGCCACTGTGCTGTTTGAGAAAAAACAGCCTTTTAGGGCTGGTATGTTTTATATAAACAGAAGAGCTAAGTTTCTGAAGACTAAGCCAGGTAGATGCAGTTATGTGCAAATTGTATATTTTTATGGGCTTTTGAAGCACCCAGTCTTCCTTCCCTCTGTGGAGCTTCGTGGGGTTTTGGTATATGTCTGCTGCCTGCAGGAGTCCAGAGGTTGGAGTGACCATAGGAGGTGAGAATGGAAACTGTGTGTAGCCTTTGAATGTGACCAGATAATCTTCACTGTGACCAGTTGGAGCCCCTGGTTGGTTGTGCAGAAGGGGCTTTGGACCTTGTTGGAGATGCCACCTCAAAAGTTCACACTGCACAGGGAAAAAGTATGATTCTTTCCCAGCACACGTTTAGAATGTCAGCAGCCCACCTCCACGTGGACCACAATGCACCATTGGGAAACCACTGAAATTTGGCGGCAAGGGCACTGTGTAGAGTTTTCTCTGGAAGCTGGTTTTGCCCCTATGTGTATTGAATGCCTCTTGTGCCTACTGAGACACAGCTCTGTGGAGATGAAATGACAAAGAGTAGAATTCTGCAGAGGAGTCTGGGGAGAAGCCATGTCTATGCAGACATTTTCAGAGGTGAGGAGTTCCAGTGACTGCTGGTGGCTCCAGCATACTGGATACGAAGTTATGATGCTGGGTAATGGGTTGAAACTTTGGATCTTGGGAACAGAGGTTCCTGGGGTTCCATTCTGGTAGACTCTTTAGGGATATTTGGGTGGGACAAGTGTGGGACAGAGCTGGATGCCTCCTCCTACCCATCCTCCTGGCCTACTAGATGAAGTCATGCTTCAGCCCTTTAAGGAATGTCACCCTTCTCAAATAATAGCCATTTGGGGGGAGCTGGGGAGAGCATTGGTATGGCGAGGCTCTTCTAGATAGACACCCACTTCCCCTGGGAGAATCCTATCTTCAGACATCCACCCAGTGGTCACTCCGTCTTGTAAGATGATAGCCCCAGTACTTCCTTAAGGGCAGCAGCCTCATCTTCGTAGGTTTGGGTGGTTGCTTTCCTACTAAGGGGGTCATGGTGAATCCCTGAGAAGATTCTTCTCTTCCTTCGGCGAGTTGGGAGATCCCCTTGCTCAAGGAGTCTGGGAGATGAGTCACTCAAATACCATCTTCATACTAATTTTCAGAATTGACCCTCAGGCCCTGTGCAGAATCTTCACTTCATTGGGATCGTATCTTGACATTCCTAGTGTGTTATTTTTATTAACTGGAGTGTATGCTACCTGCCTTTCAGGTACAACTTTTATGTAACAAAAGCCAGTGCATTAAGTTTATATAGACTATTTTCTATGCAAGACTGAGATATGGAATAGATAGCAAAAGGTATGTGTAGTCAGGTACACAGACAATGAGCACTTTCTCAGGGTGGGAACCACCATCAAACGTGGGTTGAGGGAGGATATGTGTATGTGTTTCTGCTCACTAATTTTGAGCAGCCATATTTGGAATTAAGTCCTCAGAGCCAAGTAACCCAAGAATGGTATTTGTTTCATGTATAATAATGAAAATGGAATAAACACGAGTCCTAAAGGACCATTGTTCTCAGACAGTCCATGTCATTTCTCCTTTAAAGACTCTTGTGATGAATTATTAGAAACTTTAGGCAAAATCGAAAGTATAGGCAGCAAAATAAAGGCCTCCTCTACCCTTATTTAAAGTGAAACACTGTATACTTATTTCTCTCCAGAGTGAAATTAGGCATTTATGATTTCCATTGCCTTGATACATTTCCAAATCACCAATTCATGCTGAAGATTTTACTATATTGTTGCACAGTTTTACGATAATTTTTTATCTCTATGTCAACTTTTTTCACTGAATAAAAATTTAACTGGGTCAAAGAGACACCTATATGAAAATTCACTCTCTACACAGGTCTTAAGTCATTCTTTTGAGTGCAATAAAGATGGTCTGTACAGTGTCCAAACACCTTTTGATTTGCCTGGTTTAGAAGGATGTGTATTTCATAGATGAGAGAACATTAAGGCCTAGAATAATTTTGGTGTTAACGAGGTGGTTTCACGTGGTGGATTCTTGAAGAACACCATGCCTTTGTGTTGGCTGAGGAGAGGGGAGATGTCAAGGCAGCTGTTTTTGCAGTAAATAGAATTATTCCTCAGGGCCAGTGGCTCCATTAAAGATGTCACTGCATTTGCTGAGACACCATTGGAAGAAAGCACAGCAGTGTGATGGGCTGTGTGTCCAAGAGCACTTTGAGGAGGTTCCCATGGTCAGTGGGGTCAAGTGAAGGATGCTGCCCGCCCCTCTGATGGGTAAATAAATGGCAGATGGACCCACCAGTCAGGACTGGAGAGTGTGGAATGGGAGAGGAGGAGAGCCAGTTTCTAATTCAACAGATCTGCTAGTTTGCTGCTTTTGTTTAAATATTGAACCAGAATAGAACATCGAAGGACTATCCCCCTGTTTTGCAGAAGAGGAAGAAGAGGCTCAGAGAGGTTAAGTGATTGGCTTATGGGAAACCTGAGCATGAATGGCAAAACCAGCCTCAGTGCCAGGAAATGCCTATTAGGTGTTGTTATTTTGGAGTCTGAAGGGCCACCTCAGTGTAGCCCCCAGATTCCAACTTCATCTGTCAACTATGTCCCATTCCGCAGTTCCCAACAAATTAAAAATGGAAGGACCCTGATAAGACAGATAGCCTGATAAAAGAAAAATTAAGAAAGAACCTTACAGTTAGACTATCCTAACATCTCTACCAAGGAACTCTCAACAACTTGAGTCCATTTGCCAAAAAGCCCTATAGACCCTATCGGGACAGTACTATACATTAAATAGCTCTCTGGATTAGCATTATAATAGTGCCTTTCCACTGAGCCCCTGTGCTTTGCCCATCACTGTGCTAAACTCTAGAAACAGCTTTTTGCAATTTTAAAAGTGATCCTGTGATTTAGATACAAATTTTTGTTTTAAAAGATGAGTTAAATTAGTTTTCAGAGAGGGGAAGTAACTTCGAGATCTCCTAGGTAGTACGTGGCGACAGAATCAAGATTTGAATCTAGATTTCTTCCATTCTTAAATTTGTCTTTTTACTCACATGCTACTTTACCCTTTTGGTTTCAATATCAGAAGTCTAGAATAGTAATACTATGTGGTTAGGGAATTTAAGGGCACAGATAATACACTTTTAAAGGATTTCCCCCCCGAAAGATTATGAATGACATTTGGCGACATGAAGAAAAATACTTAAATTTCTTTGCAAAATCATGTATGTGGAATACAATATTCCGTAAGATGTTAGATCAGTGAAACCTTTTTTTCTTAAATTTGAAAATGTTTTTGTAAAAATCCTGCACTTAGGAACACAGAGAATTCTTTTCCTTTGTGACAACCCGGTTAGATATTATCAAATTCTCATGCATCTTCGGAAGAGAATGTTTAATGCACTTCTTATTCACTGTTATTTAGGGACACAGCGAGGCACCCCATTGCAACACCTTCCAGTGCAGTGATAATCGGGCTAGCACAAGACCATTGTGGCCCCAGCAAAAAGAGGTAGCTGTTATTCTTTTCATCCAGTCCTAACTGGCTTTGATACCAGTGCCCCATTAAATTTTTTTTTAAAGATTCTGTGTAGGGTAATTGGAGCCTGCAATAATTTACAGAAGAACAATGATGTTAATGATTTAAAAAATGCTAATGTTACCATTGTTAAAACTGCAACCTTATTTAATGCCAAAATGACAACTGGTAATGTTTACGAATACTTGTATGAAAACAATGACATTTCATACTTAAAACTTGGCATCAGCAAACTTTGGGGGAGGAAAAAAAGGCTGGGATTTAAATGTAAATCAGCCTTTTATGAAACTTGTCCATTGGTTGTAGACCAGTTGGTAAAGCCCTCGGCATCCATTGAATGAAGATATCTCATAATTAAAATTTATTTTTCAGTCTCACACTAGCAGAAGCAGAACTATTACCCAGGGATTGAACAGTCTGGATGTGTGTGCGTGTGGGTTTTATGGAATTCTTCATAGACAGAAGATGAAAAGTGCAGGAACGTTAAGTTCTTGATTTCATAAACACACCTTATTCTGAATCCCAAAGAGCTTGATTGCTCCCAAGAATTAGCACTAGTCAAAGAAGAAATTGTATCCCAGTTTGCACATTGCAGTGATTCAGGTGAATGTGCTTAAGACCTTGAATTCAATGCTCCCAAAGGTGGTTCCAAATACATTGTAGCAACAGTGGAGCTTGACAACGAATGTTAGTAGCAAATATGGAATTGCTATCTAGTGAGCATTGTTCTGGGTGGGGGTGGCGGAGGGGGGGGATTCTTATACATTAACTCATTTAAACCTCACATTAACCTTTTAAGGAGGTTATTATTCTCATGTTCTAAATACGGAAACTGATGCACAGAAAGATGAAATTTGCCCAAGTTCACAACAGCTAATCAGGAGCAGAAATGGATTTGAACCCAAGTAGCCTGGCTCCAGATTCTGTGCTTTTACTTATTTCACACAGCCACTCCAAGTGACCCTTGGATAGCCCCGTTTGGATGTTTACAGTTGAACTTATTTCAACCAGCTAGTTTACGTTTTTAAGTAACACTCCGGGGATTATAATTTTTTAATGTTTATTTTTTATTTTTTTAGTGTTTTTTTTTTTTTTAATTTCTAGGAGAGAGAGACAGCGTGAGCAGGGGAGGGTCAGAGAGAGAGGGAGTCACAGACTCCGAAATAGCCTCCAGGCTCTGAGCTGGCAGTGAGCACAGAGCCCGACGTGGGGCTCGAACCCACGAACCGCGAGATCATGACCTAAGCGAAAGTCGGACGCTTAACTGACTAAGCCACCCAGGCACCCCTTTAGTGTTTATTTTTGAAAGAAAGAGAGAGTGCAAGAGAGGGAGGGGCAGAGAGAGAAGGAGACAGAGAATCCAAAGCAGGCTCCAGCCTCTGAGCTGTCAGCACAGAGCCCCACCAGTCTCGGGCTCACAGATTGTGAGATCACGACCTGAGCCTTAGTCAGATGCTTAACAGACTGAGCCACCCAGGCGCCCCTCTATTTCGGGATTATAAAAGGAATCTGTACCCACTATAAAAATTAGGGGAAAATAGCATTCCTTGAGAAGAAAATGAAGTTTTCCAATAAGCCCAGCGATGACCACTGTTAGCAGTTGGTGTGTGTCCTTTTATCACTTTGTTCTACATGATCAATTGCATCTGGTTACAATTCTATTGTCATACATGTGACCGAGTTTATGTAAGGGACTTTACCAAACCGCTGCTACTTCTATTAGGTCCTGCTTTGAACCACAAAGGCAAAAGTGAATTCGGATCTCAGAAGCAGAGTGATATCCTTTCCACTTTGTCCCTTTAGAATAACCAATTTTTCCTAAAACCATTTTTTAAAAACTTATTTATTTTGAGAGAAAGAGCAGTGGAGGGGCAGAGAGAGAGAGAGAGAGAGAGAGAGAGAGAGAGAGAGAGAGAGAGAGAGATCCCAAGCAGCCTCCACACTGTCAACACAGAGCCCGATCTGGGCCTTGATCCCACCAACCATGAGATTAAGACCTGAGCCAAGATCAAGCGTCCGATGCTTAATCGAAGCCACCCAGGTCCCCTGTCCCTGAACCAGTTTTGATATAGACTCACTCCGAAGAAATGTGGAACAAGACAATTGTTACTTCATTATCTCTGGCTCACTAAGGTTTCCCCATTCACTGTTTAGCTTCCAAACAGCCATCCATGCCTCCCACCAAGGAAACTAGCATAAACTGACACAGGAAGGCATAAGACAGAGGCAGAAGCAGAAGATGGTTTGCAAACATGGTTGTAACACTAAGCGTGTTTGGTACAGAATGATCTGGCTAGCCGTGAGGGATGTGTCTCGATTCTAAGAAAGAGAAGGCAGTGCTCTAAAGATTGCTAGAGCCTAAGTGATTTGCCCGCGTCTGCATGACCAGTGCAGGGAAGGAAAAGGGAATTGGGAAGAGCCCTGGAGGTATTTAGTGTTGGATAGTGAACTTTTTCTCTAAGAGAAGGTGTCAAATGGCAATATGGTTTTTTTAAGTGTTAAATTGCAGCATACAGAGATGGCAGAGCTAGATGAAAAAAAAAAAGGTGGATCATATGTGAAGAGATGCAAACGTCCCCTACTGGGATCCCCTAGTGGGATCTGCCGTCTCTAGAATAGAGAGGTCTCGAGCAGGAGGAAGAGAGAATTCTGAGCATTGGGACAGTTCCTGAAGAAATTAAAGGCTAATGTCAGATCTCAGTCTCCAGGCTGGCAAGATTCAAACCCTCCTGGTCAGTGAGACACCTACTTGATTCATGGATCCCAGAGCAATGTTCGTTCCAGTAGTACTTATTGAGCCCATCCTCTGTCTGAGGTCTGGTATCAACCATTGGAAGAACAGATAGGATTCTTGCCCTCTGGCACCACATACAATAGACCCTCCATGTGGCGAGGCCATCTTGAGTCTTGTGCAGATGATCTCAGTGTTTTAGATGAGAGGACACTGAAGCGGAGAATGTCATGTGACTTGCTTAAGCATTGAGTTCATCAGTGGGCTAATCAGCCTTACCTAAAAGTCTGAAGTCAAGCCTGTGCTTGAGCATCTCACAATTACACGGGGGCAGGCAAGAGGCTCCATTTTGATCCTGAACCTAAGTCTGAGGCTCCAATTTAGCTTCCAAAAGAAACTTTACTGGTGGTAGAAGAGTGGGTTATGGGATGCTTACCTGGATTGTATTAATAATGTGGTATGTTGTTTCCTTTTGGCTATCACTTTTCACATGTGATCTTCCGTAAGTGGAAGATGGTATGAATGAAAGAATCCAGAACCCAAATACCATTCTATAACATAGCACTGTTCTTTTCTTCTTCTATACTCAAGAAATGAAGGCTGGGGCACCTGGGTGGCTCAATCAGTTGAGCGTCTGACTTTGGCTCAGGTCACAATCTCACGGTTTTTGGGCTCTGTGCTGACGGCTTGGAGCCTGGAGCTTGCTTCCAATTCTGTGTCTTCCCTCTCATTCTGCTCCTCCCCTACTTGTGTTCTGTTTCTCTCTCTAAAAAACAAACATTAAAAATTAAAAAAAAAAGAAGCAAAGGCTGATTGTAATAGTGTCAGCAAAAACATATGAAAAGTAGTCAATCTTTTTATTTATGAAACACACAAAGAATAAAGTTTTGAATAGCCCACCTTTTAAAAGTTTCCCAGGGCTTCTTAACTCCCTTCTGTTAGCACAGATAATGGAGTGCAGATCCATCTATCCTCACCACTTTGTCCTGAAATCTACAATTCATACAAATTGATCCTGAAAATTCGCCTCTAAAACATAAATGAACAAGTTGCGCTTTCCTCTTTGGTTTGATCTTACCCTGGCCTCATCTTTTAGCCCTGGAAACGTTGGTGAAATCAGCTGCATCCTAACACCCAGGTGGCCTGTTGTGAACATAGCATAATTCCCCACAGGACCCCTGGAGAGTCGTGATAGAGTCCTTTCCAAAATGTTTGTGTTTATCAACTTCAGGTACAGGGGGCCCAGCAGGATAGAGAGTGAGAAATAGATCCTTGGGTCCAGGCTAGCCACTTGCCATGTGCCATTCTTAATGTACAGGGTAGATGTTTTCTGTTGATCTTCAGGTAGGGCTATGTGAGGAAATGATAGGTACACATGATATGGCTTATTGCTAAGATGAATCACATTACAGGATTCATTAGAGAATTAATTTTCTGTTTGCAGAGATCTGTAGCCATTGGAACGCTTAGAAAGGAAATCTATTTTCCCTTCTTAACTTAGTAAAAAGTCCTATAACTTCTATCATGGATGACAAAATTAAGTTCTCAAATTAAAATCCATATCGTCTACTTTTCTGTCCCTCACATTCACAACACTGCTATGATTATTTTGGAAAAGGTTATTCGGTGGGCAGATGGATAAGTGGATAATGTCTCTCATTTACTGAGGACCAATTATGTACCAGACACTACTGTTTTGTTTAATATTAAAACTCCTTGAAGCAAATATAATCTCCTGTCATTTTACATAGAAGAAAATAAAGCCCATTTTTTTTTAGCAGAGGTCTGTTTGACCCAGTTAGCCCTCACTACACTGGTTGATGGATGGTCCGATGTGTGAAATCGATGCTGAGGGTTTTTTTTAATTTTAATTTTTGGTTTATTTTTAATATATATAAAGAGAGCATGAGCAGGGGAGGGACAGAGGGAGGAGCAGAATCTGAAGCAGGCTCTAGACTCCGAGCTGTCAGCACAGAGCCTGATATGGGGCTCAAACCCACAAACCGTGAGATCACGATCTGAGCTGAAGTCGGACACTTAACCTACCGTGCCACTCAGGCGCCCCCAATGCTGGGTTTTTGAGCACTTCCTGTATTCAGATTCCCAGTGTTTCCAGCTGGGAGGGAAACTGGAAGGAAAAGACAAAACAACTGTGTCTTAGAGGAGACTCCCAGACATGGATGAAAGAGTGGGTCCAGAGATTTATGTGACTTCCCTATATCCTAACTGAAAATGAGAGAGAGAGAAATTGATTGGCTATATATTGCCCATGTGACCTTTAATATTCCTTGGAGCTAAACAAGTTGATGATACATTGAACACATTAGAGTATGGATGTATTCCCAAGATGTAGTAAACTTTCTGAATAAGGATGGGACTGAAGCACTCTTTTGGAGTCTCTTTCTTCAAAGGCATTCTAAGTTCAAGTGGGTTTACTCTTCACACAAAGGAATATTCAAGCCGGAAGTGGCTGTGGGATTCCCCCCACGGGTGAGGATGCACAGAACATGAACTCTGCATTTCGGGGACATAAGTCAACCTCTTCCTGGGGGAGGGAGGCCTGGAGCAGGGAGCTCCAGAGTGAGGCCTGGTGATCTCACTATAAAGCAGGTGGACTGTTGTGAAGTAAAACCTTCATCATTCATCATCCTGGATCCTGGTGACACTTGGGGCAGCTGGGGTCGGGGGAGAATTGGCAGAAAATACAGAATCTTCAAGATCGGGACTCCTCATTCGTTGTATTTCCACAGAACCTTGAACATTCCTTGACACTTAGTAAATCTGTTGGGGGAGTGAATGCATGAGTTAACCTGTTCTTGAAGAATGAAACTGCAAGTATGACGTGCAGCGGTGAATGGTCTGAATCCCACATGGCCGTGGTTTGAAAGTTCGTTTGCTCTCTGGGCGCCTGGGTGGCTTAGTCGGTTAAGCGCCCGACTTTCGCTTAGGTCATGATCTCGCGGTTCGTGGGTTCGAGTCCCGCGTCGGGCTCTGTGCTGACTCCTAGCTCAGAGCCTGGAACCTCTTTCAGTCTGTGACTCCCTCTCTCTCTGACCCTCCCCTGCTCACGCTGTCTCTCTCTCTCCTAGAAATAAATAAAATATTAAAAAAAAAAAGAAAGAAAGTTCGTTTGCTCTCATGCAGAGTCCCATGGAAGCTTCAGCCATGAAAGATCTGAGGTTTTCCTGTCTTTCTGCTCTGCCATCCTTTGCCTGTTTTTCTCCCTTTGGGCCTCCTCATGGTCCGCAGTCTACACTGGCTTCTCTTCTCACCATCATATCCAAGGTTCGGGCATCAAGAAAGAGGAAGAGGGGAGGGCAGGAAAGAACCTCACAGGTGCACTGGCTCCTTTAAAAACTTTTTTTTAAAACACTTGTTTATTTTTGAGAGACAGAGCATGAGCAGGGGAGGGGCAGAGAGAGAGAGGGAGACAGAATCCAAAGCAGGATCCAGGCTCTGAGCTGTCATCACAAAACCGGATGCACTCAAGCCCACGAACCATGAGATCATGATCTGAGCGGAATGAAGTAAGATGCTCAACAGACTGAGCCACCCAGATGTCCCTGCATTGGCTCCTTTTAAAGAGCTTTCTCAGAATCTCCACCTAACAAGTATGGTCATGGTTCCTTTCTGCAAAGGGAAAGGTAGTTTATTTGTCCTTGGCTTGTGGCCATTCCAATGACAGAGGGCTTTCGTTGGAAGGAAGAAGGCGAGAATGGATATTGGCCACACAGGGGCCTTTGCCACACAGAGTCTTTGGTACATAAAAGCAAAACAAATGACAAATTAGAAAGCAACACCAGTCTGCTGGGGTGTGGGGTGTGGGTGAAGGGGCAGGTCATATAGGTTCTGCCTCTGAGGGAGAGCCCGTGGGCTGAGGTAGCTTCCTACTTCTGCAATTCTGGCTATGGGACCATGGACACAAAAATCTCTCCAGTGCCTTAGTTTCCTTATCCATAAAATGGAGTCATGCCAGGGCACCTGGGTGGCTCAGTCAGTTAAGCACTGACTCCTGGTTTGGGCTCAGGTCATGATCTCACAGTTTGTGGGTTCGAGCCCCACATCAAACTCTGCACTGATGGCACAGAGTCTGCTTGGGATCCTCTCTCTCCCCCTCTCTGTTCCTCCCCATCTTTCTCTTTCTTTCTAAAAAAATAAATATATAAACATGATTTTAAAAACTTTATTTAAAAAAAAAGGAATAATTCTAAAGCTGATACCACACAGTGTTGGGAGGCCCGAGGGAAAAAGATAATGTACGTGCTTTTGAATTGGAAGATATGTACGAATATACCTTCCATAGGCATTCAGAGAAAGGAGACTGTGATCAGAGAATGGTCACTGTAGTCCAGACTCACTTCCCTGTGCCTGATTTCACTCCCTCAACCCTGCTTGTGCCACATATTTCATTATTGAGTCTTCCTTCTTTCCTCAGTTGTCTCCTCTAGGAAAGTTGTCCTCCTCAGTAAGGTTGTAAGGGATTTCCTTGAGCTTAGAGATCACTGGGTCGCACTATTCACAGAGAACTCAATGCCACCTTGTGAAAAGAGGGGCCTGGGGAGGAGAGCGAAGTTCCGAATGACATCGTCATTTTCAGCCTGTAAAAACCTCATGGCTGCCTGGTGCTCTTAACCACGATAGGAAAGTCAGGGTACAAAACAGTGGTGGGAAGGGTTGGTGAATTCTCTTTTGGACATGTTGAGTTTGAAGGGTTAGTGGCACATGCAAGTGGAGACGGCCAGTTGATAGCTGGCTTCTTTTTTATTTAGCAAACATTTATTGAGTGACCACTTTGTTCCAGGCAGACTCTAGGTGCTGGGGATATTAGAGTGCAAAAATCAAACAAAACCCATCTTCGGAGAGCTACACAAGCAGAAGGGGAATAAAATAAACAATGAATACAAGAGATTACTAAGTGACACAGTATATTTGAAGGTAATAGCGCTGGAGTGGGAGGAATGGAACTTGGAAAGAAGCATTGGACATTTGGAAGGGAAGTTTGGGCAACTTTTGGAGCTTGGAGACAGTGGGGCTGGAGATTTTTGCTGAAGGTTTACATCTAGAATGATAGTAGTTAGAGGGATGGATGGAGGTCTCTGCAGAAAAATACATCAGGAGTGAGAAGGATCTCAAAGTAATTCCCATATTTCAGGAATCCCCCAAAGTCGGGGAGCCTGGGACAGGCCACAAGGCTGGGTGGAAACAAGAAGCACACACATTCCAAGGAGCACAGAGGTTGGAGGAGGAAGCCTTTGGTCCAGCCAAAAAACCACAAGGGGGAACCTATGACCGATGTCAGCCAAGCACTTCCTGGTCACCAGGAAGCCTTTCATGCAGAATTTCAGCTCTTTCTTTGTGCAGAATCACATGGAGTAAAGGCTTCGGGCTCTGGGATCACAGCCTGAGTTCAAGTCTGGACTGGGGAACTGGTGATCCAGGGTGTGTCTTAACCTTTTTTTTGCACCGGAAGTTCCTCTCCTGTAAATAAGGATCCTTTAGCACCTACCTCATAGGGATGCTATGAGGTTTAAATTAGATAATTGGGGGCATTAGATAATGCATGTCAAATGCCATGACTAAGAACATTACCTAGGAGACCATCCCCTTCTGGCCTTCCCACAACTGCTGTAGAAGAGACCTCATTCTGCTCCTTCCAGCATCTGGTTATGGCATGCTATGATCTCTGGTTAGGGTGGGTCTGGGGAAGGGATCTCTGTCCCCATTGGCAGGGATGGAGAGCAGCCCTCCTTACTCCACATGTACTCAGCAGCCCCCACACTAAGCACGGGTAACCTGAGACAAAGGAAGCACCAGCCTACTCACGATATGCAGGCTAGAGGGCATCGGCTCTGCCAGGACCTGTGACCAGGGTGGATGCGCATAGAACATAGAAGGGTTGAAACAAGCCTTATGTTCGGGGAAGTCTGGTAAGGCATCATGGCAGAGTTGGCATTAGACCTGGGCCACGTGGAATGGGTAGCAGTATGCCTAGTGGGGAAAAGAGGGAGGGCAGGTGTGTGGACCGTGGTCTGTGGCAGAATGTATCTTCGGTGTGGTTGCTGTTGGTCATATGCTGGGGTGTTGGGGAGAGGGTCAGAAAGACTAAAGTGTTCCTGATCTCAGTGGGAACATCAGACAACAAAAGGAAATAAAAGGTATCTGAATTGGTAAAGAAGAAGTCAAAGTTTCACCTTTCGCAGACGACATGATACTCTACATAGAAAACCTGACAGACTCCACCAGAAGCCTACTAGAACTGATCCAAGAATTCAGCAAAGTTGCATTGATTACAAAATCAGTGTACAGAAATTGGTTGCATTTTTATACACCAATAATGAAGCAACAGAAAGAGAAATCAAGAAACTGATCCCATTCATAATTGCACAAAAAACCATGAAGTACCTAGGGATAAACCTAACCAAGGATACAAGAGATGTATATGATGAAAACTATAGAAAACTTATGAAGGAAATTGAAGAAGACACAAAGAAATAGAAAAACATTCCATGCTCATGGACTGGAAGAATAAATACAGTTAAAATTTCATTACTACCCAAAGCAATCTACACATTCAATACAATTCCAATGAAAATTGCACCAGCATACTTCTCAAAATTAGAACAAACTATCCTAAATTTGTATGGAACCACAAAGACACCAAATAGCCAAAGTAATACTGAAGAATAAAACCAAAACAGGAGGTATCACCATCCCAGACTTTAGCCTCTACTACAAAGCTGTGATCATCAAGACAGTACAGTATTGGCACAAAAACAGACACATAGACCAATGGAATAGAATTGAGAACTCAGAATTGAACCCAAAAGTATACAGCCAACTAATTTTTGACAAAGCAGGAAAGAATATCCAATGGAAAAAAGACAGCCTCTTTAACAGATGGTGCAGGGAGAACTGGACAGCAACATGCAGAAGAATGAAACTAGATCATTTTCTCACACCATACACAAAAATAAACTCAAAATGGATAAAGGACCTGAACATGAGACAGGAAACCATCCAAATCCTAGAGGAGAATGCAAGAAACAACCTCCTTGACCTCCACCACAGCAACTTCTTACTTGACACATCCCCAAAAGCAAGGGAATCAAAAGCAAAAATAAACCATTGGAACCTCATAAAGATTAAAAGCATCTGCACAGCAAAGGAAACAATCCATAAAACTAATAGGCAACCGATGGAATGGGAAAAGATAGTTGCAAATGACATATCAGATAAAGGGTTAATATCCAGAATCTATAAGGAACTCACCAAACTTCACACCCAAAAAACAAACAGCCCAGTGAAGAAATGGGCAGAAGATATAAACATACACTTCTCCAAAGAGGACATCCAGATGGCCAATAGACACACGAAACGATGCTCAGCATCCTTCCTATTCAGGGAAATACAAATGAAAACCACACTGAGATACCACCTCATGCCAGTCAGAGTGGCTAAAATGAGCAAATCAGAGGACTCTAGATGCTGGCGAGGATGTGGAGAAATGGACACCCTCCTACACTCTTGGTGGGAATGTATACTGGTGCAACCCCTCTGGAAAACAGTATGGAGGTTCCTCAAAAAATTAACAACAGAACTCCCCTATGATCCAGCACTGCTAGAAATTTACCCAAGGGATACAGGAGTGCTGATGCATAGGGGCACATGAACCCCAATGTTCATAGCAGCACTCTCCACAATAGCTAAAACATGGAAAGAGCCTAAGTGTCCATCAACAGATGAATGGATCAAGAAGATGTGGTTTATCTATACCACGGAATACTACATGGCAATGAGAAAGAGTGAAATCTGGCCATGTGTAGCCACATGGACGGACCTTGAGGATGTTATGCTGAGTGAAATAAGTCAGGCAGAGAAGGACAGCTACCATATGTTTGCACGTATAGGAGGATTAGGAGGAACTTAACGGAGGACTGTGGGGGAGAAGGGGGGAAATAGTGGGGGAGTGGGAGAGAGGCAAACCATGAGAGACTCTTGAATGCTGAGAACAAACTGAAGGCTGATGGGTGTGTGGGGGGGGAGGGGGGTGATGGGCATAGAGGAGGGCACTTGTGGGGATGAGCACTGGGTGTTATATGGAAACCAACTTGACAATAAACTATTTGTGAAAACACATGCATGAAAGAAAAAAAAGAAAGAAAGACTAAAGGGGCTTGTGGGAGAAGGTGTCCCTTCCCTCTTCTTCATGCTCTTTCCCCAGTGCTTCTGGGGAACAAAGAACATTCCAATGGCTGAGAACTCTGTATCTGGCTCCTTTATCAGAAGAAACTGAGGCACATTTGCCAGACATGACATGCTAACGTGTGGCACACAGCTTCTTTGGGAAAACCTTTCTATGGCATCTTCTGGAACACCAGCAGCATCCTCCAAGTCCAGAGGGAAGCATGTCATGCTCACTGAGTTCTAGAAGCAGCGCTGAGCTCAGAGTCTCTTGACCTTGAACGGAGCCTTCAGATCTCACCGCCGCGTGTTCTGACCTCCACTGGCCTTCTCTGCATCTTATGGTCCAAATACTTATGAGCTTTTCTGAGATGGAAATGTGGGAAGGGTGGGCTGAGCAGTGCAGATCAAGTACAAATATACCATGTTTTATGCACAGACACATTCTGGAAATTTGTGTGTCAATCTGTTTTTGTTGTTGTTGTTGTTGTTTTTTTACAAATTCAATAAAACCTAGAAGACATGAGAGGGAATTTTCATTTAATGGAGTTCAAACCTGCCCCTTTTTATCAATCAGGTGTCCTTTTGTGATGCAAATAACGCCCCCCTTCCATGAGCAGAGATTTGCTCTTGGCTTTCTTTAAACAAGACACACCCCGGGGGGCAAAACGTGGGGCTCATGGGCAGCATTTTAGATGTAGCCCAGGGTCCTCCCCTGCCTTTATATTGTTTGTTGTTTGGTCTTTGTTTACATCAGGTCTTATTTTGGCCACTGGAGGGCCCTCCAGATAGAGAATAACTGGAAAATCCCAAATGTGTTCCCAGAGCGCAGACTTCAGCTCACACCCAGATTTTTGAGCATGCAGCATTTTTTTTGCAAATCGGATTTAACTGGGGAGAGTAGCAATAGCATTGATGTCCTTTTTATTTAGGAATTTAAGCATAAAAGAAACCTCTATTTAAAAGAGCAGCTTTTGGATTATAGTTTATTTGGAGCTGAAAAGGAGGTGCTAATCTTGTGTGTGGAGAGTGATCTTGCAGAATTCAGCACAGCTCAGAAGAGCAGTGCTTTGGACAAAGGTTACTTCTCTGCTTGGAGAGAATCACACTAAGATATACAGAGTGGAGTGGGGCAAGGGAATTTCTTCTTACAATGAGGGAAAGTGAGTGGGGATAAGACTGGAAGAACAGAGTGGAAGATTGGCATCTTACACCTACTAGAGCACAAAGTCACTACTGCTGATGTCCACACCACCTTTTTTCTCATGCAGTTAGGGTTTTTTCTCCCTACCTTATTGTTTGAGTCCAGTTCAGAGATTTTATTTTGCTGAATGTTGACAAGTGACTCTAACTTCTGAGTTCAACGATGTCGACGCAGCACGAAAAATTCTACATCCAGCCCCCAGTGGATCAAAACACGGACCTGTTATAAAAAAAGAAAAAACAGGTAGAAATGAGAAAAAGGCCCAGGGAAAGAGTCCAGAAAAGACATATGGGTCAGTGACCAGATTTCCTCAGTTTATAAAACAAAGAAAATTCATCAAACTCTCCAGGGCAGATCAATATCAGGCTGGAGTAAAATGAAGTCTCCTGTTCTAATCTGTTAGGACTTGAACAAGACCTGAAATTGATTGTATTGATTTGCATGATTCCCCTGACCTAGTAATCTTCCAGCACCTTGAGCAGGACAGTGCAGGTGACCTGTGGACTTGGAGGCAACTTTGAAGATAACATCGTAACAATGGAAGAACTTGAGTCTTGTCAAAACCGATGTGGGCACTGGGGGGACAGCTAATCTATGACAAAACCCATAAGGTCTGAGCTGGGTCTCATATTATTTGTCCAACTGTAGAATGGGAATACATCTTTTCTTTACTGACTCATCCTTCAGATGATAGTCGGATTCTCAGACCCACCCAGAGGACAACTCTTGCTATACTTATTTGGGGGTAAAACAAAACAACAGAAAGGACTGGGCTCCCATAGAGAACCCCAGTTTCCCTTCGAACTTGGGAGTTTCTGGGTTAGGTGGGCAAAACCGAGTGGACAGATTGACTACAGTTCAAATTAGACTTCTCCGAGAACCTCAAAAATGGGCACAGAGAGCTGAGGTTGTGCTCTGCAGATAAGCGCAAAGGGAGGTAAAGGGACTCGAGGAGATCTGCCAGCTTGGACCTTTTCATGTGACCAAAGTTCTTTCTCCTTTAGATTAACCCCTCTTAGCCTCTGAGTTTGGGGAAGCACTGTTCCTGAGGGTCTATCTCAAAATTTTGCTTCTGACCAGGGAGTCAAGTACAGGACCCACCCAATTCTGACTGTGGCTAACAGGATGCAGTTTGGATGGCCCCTTAGTGGTGGTCTCTGGCAATGAGCTCCCTGAAAACTACAGAGAAGCACTGAATTGGAAGGCCTTGGGAGACGGGGCTAAGGCTGAAGCGGGCTGACTGAAAGCAGCTATTTAGGGGACTAGATTATAGAAGGGGTAGCTGGGAGAATCGGAATTGCCCCCAAACACCGAGCAAAGGCCACAGCAGTGTCTGGAATCCTTTCTCTGTCTCTGAGCTCACAGCTGTCATTGTGCCCAGAACTCACTTGACATTCAACGTACATTTTTCTCTGACATATTTGTATTGGTTTTTTTCTTTTTAACTGTATGACAAATAGTTGCGCTGGGCACCTAGCAGGCAGGCAGTAAATATTTGCTGAGCATTGCAAGAATGCCGTGGCTTGGCTGTCAGTATAGCTCTTCTATTCAGAATCCATCCCCAGCGCGCCATTCATAGGAGGCTGGGTGGATCTCGTGTTAAAGGGTTGGCCAAGCCCTGTCTGACCAGAGTGGTCTCTGTGAATATTGGAACATTCTCAGACATACTGAGTAAAAAGCCATCGGAGCAGGAAAGAGGTACGGCTGGGGGAAGTGCAGCTGGGAGTTTTCTTAGAGACGAGGTGCGGTTTCTTTGTTCCGGTAGATTTCAGCCAGAAGGAACGGCAAATTTTACTGTCTGCAAACCACCAACAAGCTACTCCCTCCGCCTTTACCTCGTCCTTCCCAACCTGGGAATTCATTTGCTGCTTCTCTCTCCCCCTCTATCCCAGAGCAGTCCCCAGGGACGAAGCTCTTTGTCGTGAGTACCCGAGACAATAGGGAACTGCACAAGCCCCAGGGCAAAATCAGGACCGTCCTCCGTCCAGAGTGATCGCGGGGGCAGAGACCCCCCAACACCTGTTGCTCTCCCCCTTTCCCAGGGTGAGGGGCAACCTACATTGTGCTCGGGATGCACGCGTTTCTGCACCAGGCTCAGCAGGTGGCGCCGGTGAGCAGAGCCGGTCCCTTCCCTCCGCCGCCCCTCCCCGGGGCCAGAGTCTCGCTGGTCTAAAGCGAAAACAGATGTTTTCATCATTTCTGGATCAGGCATGTGACTTGCAGTTCAGCAGTGTGCCGACATAACCCAGCGTCGTGCGTTCTCTTCGTCGCCCGCAAAATCAAAATTACTTCAACGAGCCTTCCTCCTAAGTGAGCCACTGACACATGATCTGTTTCCTCCAAGGGGGACATGTTTAATGAAGCCGCAACTGCAACCGGCTTTGTAGCCGGCTCTGTAATTGGGAGATTGTCTTTTTTCTTTTTTTCCCCTTCCAGAGAAAAGCCAAGGCAGACAGACTTAGCTATCTTAACACCGAGGGCTGCGGAGAGGCGCTGGCTTTTTAAAATAGCCCTGGTCTGGCGTCTGTGTGGGAGCCCCTTCATCCTGAACAAAACAGGAAGGCCTAGCCGGCTCATCCTATTCCCTGCGCCCACAGCAGGTGGCAGCATTGGCCCGGGCTGGCCTCTGCTGCTGGCCAGCCCCAAAGCAGGGCCCTTTTACTTTAGGTGGCCTCAAAATTATTAGTTCCAGATGAGTTCTTGCAATTGTAATATTTGGTTTAACCCAATCTGCCCAATTGCGTCAGCACAAGTTCAAATACAGCCGTCTGAAGTCTAACCAGACATCGGAGGCATGTTTCAAGGAGGTGTCAACATTCCATATCCTTTGAAAGAATTAAAAAGAGTTGGATTTATAAAAAAAAAAAAAAAAAGGAAAACGAAAGGAAAGAAGGGTGAACCTGCATGGGGTTGAGGTGCCCGAGAGGGAGCAAACGGGAAATTTAGGGAAGGCATAACAATAGAACTTTGTGGTCTGGAGCCCTGCTAGAGTGGAACTGGATTTATTTGTTGAACTAAGAAGGGACCTCTGAGCTCTTTGAACGTTAGAGCAAATAAGCAAAACTGATGGGCATTTGGTTTTCTAAGAGAAGAGCCCCTCAAGTCATGTAGCTGCTATTGTCAGACACAACACACACGCTATCTCTTGGCTGTTGGGCCTGGCTGCTCAGGAAGAGGGCAGGCCTATTTTAACACAGCTTTGAGGGGGTACTCCCGAGGAGTCTCTATGCTTAGCATGCACACCAGGTTTCCTAAAGACACCAGCCTAAGGCCCCCGGGGACCCTGTTAGAATACAGAGGCTCTTCTTAAGGCTCCTGGCCAGTGGACCTACTGGAATCCTCAAGTGCCTTATAAAGGGCCCCGCTGCAGTCAGGCACTGCCACACCCTGTTGCTCAACACTGGGGAGTCTGGGGACCCACTCTCGTGGTCTCAGGCTTTTCAGATGTGTCACTTGGGGCTAAAGACTCTCTGAGCTCTGTGGCAGGGTAGCAAAATAAGCAGAGGCAGTCCAGGAATCCGCTCCAATGACCAGATGAGAAAGGGCATCTTGCCTCCTCTAGCCGAGATGGAAGAATCTGGTGTGAGAAGACAGTGTCTGCGATGCAGGACTCCCTCTCCCTGCTTGCACCCCACTTTGGAACCTGTGCTCAAATTCTTCCAGCTCCTCTCCCAAGGTTGCAGGAGGCTGCTTGCCTGCCAGCAACAGGGAACCTGGCCATTTCCCTGCAGGTCCCTGGTTCAACACAGTACTGATCAAAAGCCGGCACCCGTCTGGCAGATGCTTCTACTCCTGTGTGTGGGGAGCTAGTAGCTGGTGCTGGCCACAGGCAGGCAGGCAACCTGGCCTGATGGGCCATTTTGTGGGATGTGGTTGGGTCCTCTCGCCCCTCCTCCCCCCTCCAGCGGCCACTCCACTGCCTGGATTACACATGGGAAGGGTGGTGGGGCCTCTACACACCTGGCTAGGCACCTCCAGAATGTTTAGGGATCCAGGCCTCCTGATGTTCTCCTTTCAGCTACATGTGTAGCTGAAAAAATCTGTCCCCACAGATTGCTGGGGGAGATGCTGAGCGTCTGTGGTAGGAGGGCACCTGGATCATAGGTGACGCTCACTTTGGAGAGATAAGCAGACAAGCACGCACAATACTTACCATGGGCTCCTTGTGCCAGGAATAGTTAAGTGGTTCCAATATTCCTTCTCACCACCACACTAACTTCATTCGCTTTCCAGGATCAGCTTTTCAGATCCTGTTATCTAGATAGGCTACTTAAGAATCACCTGGCCCCTACTCCAGGGCTGTTGAAATCAGAATGGAAATGAGGTGAGGTCTGGGCATTATAATTATATACCACCATTTCCCCCAACCAGATGATTATAATGGACGTCCAGAAGTTAAAAAAAAAACTCACTGCAATTCTATTCCAACTTCCCTTGTTTTACAGATGAGGGTCCTAAGAGTTAAGGGAGTTCAGCCAACGTCACACAAGTTCAAGTCCAAGCCTGGAGTTTCTGTATAAGATCTCTGGCTCCTCAGTGATGATTGAGCTTTTCCTCAGTCTTCAAACCATCAATGATTGAGCCAAGCCACGTCTTTTAGGCACTCTTCCTTGTTCAGTGTGGCGCCCCCAGCAACAGCACACCTGTGTTGTTATTGCCTCTGAGAAATCTGGAAAGAACAAATACTTCCTGAGGAATTTTCAGGTTTTCTTTTTTTTCTGGTTTAAATAAATGCTTATACTCCATTAGAAATGAGAGCCAGCCCTCACCGATCTCCCTCATTCATCATGTCCGTTTCCAAAGGGATTCACACCTGCAAGTGCCTCTTGTGGTGATAACTGGCCTGAAATGATCTGGTTTTATGGGTGAGGCAAGCGGGTCCTATTAATGTTCAATGACACATCTGGATAAAATGGTAGTGGCAAGGTAAGCATGAGCATCCTGCCTCTTAGCCCCAGGGTCCATGCCTTCCTCTTGCCACCCTTTCTGGGACTACACAAAGTACTGTTTGCTTTTTGGTCTTTCCTCACTGGAGAGAACAAACACCCTCCAAAGGAACTCCATCCTGCCCAGACAAGAAACAGTCACTGGCTCCTCCCTGTAAGATAGGGTTTCTGAGAATAGGTTTGCCTTGAGTACTTTGAGATCTTCAATGCTTGAAGGTTGAGAAAATTGCCGTAACGTCATTGGGAACAAGAGAGACAAAGAATCTAGACATTGTCATGGTGACCAGGTAAGGTTGAAAGGAAGCTTCAGCTTCTCTTCCAGCTCTGACATTCCACGAGGCAACCAGTCCCTGCTCCCTGGGACCTTCCCATCATCCATCAGATATGAGAGACCAGATCCTCTTCTCTCTCTATGTCAGTTATCCTTGAACCATTTCCCTAGTGGCCTAAGGACCAGCATCCATTATTAAAGTGGAACTCTGGAGATGGGGAGTTGCAGAAAGATAGTGCCTCAGGTCCCTTACCCAGGGCCTGATGATTTCACAAAGGACACTTGCCATGAGTCCCTCCAGTAGAATTCTGTCCCTTCCTGGAGGAACTGCCTAGGGATCTTCCATCACTATGGTCCGTTTGAGAAATGGTCCTCTACCCATTTCTTTCATCACTCAACATTTATTAAGTACAAACTATGTAAAATAAAAGATGAGTAAGAAGTGCTCATATTCAGGAGTAGCTCTTTCAGATGAAGAGAGACTGAAGAAGCATTATAATTACTGTGTGTGAATCTTGACTGGATCCTAGATCCAAGGGGAAAAAAAGCTATAAAAGACATTTAGAGACAATTAGTGAAATCTACACGTAGACCACATAATGGGACTACTGATAATTTTTTAGATGTGATCATGATATTGTGGTTTTATAGAGAAAGTCCAAATCACTAGAGGCATGCTGAAGTATTTGAGGATGATCGTCACGTTGCAACTTACCTTGAAATGATTCGGGAAAACCAACAACATCATCGCCAGTATGTTAGAATGTTCACAATCAATGAATTGAGGCTGGAGTGTATTGGTGTTCATTGATTAGTTATTCAACTTTTCTGTAGATAGAACATTTCCAAGATAAGAAAGCAAGACAAAAAAGAAGTTTCTCTGTCTTCAAGGGGTTTACCGTTTACTTACCACTTCCTGTTTGCCAAAGTGTGAACACATGTGAATCAGTGTGTTCAGTTAAAGGCAGAGCAGAAAAGATGGCCAGTGGAGGTATAAATAATACATTTTGGAAGCTCAGAATAAATACTGGCTCATTTTCCCTAGGGTGTTGGTGGTGGTGAGGGATGTCTTCCCAGGTGGAGCAATGTTTGACGTAGGTATACAGATGTGTACAGTGTCCAGGGAAAGGGCAAGGCAGAGGATTTCAGGCTGAGGAGACAATAGAAGCAAAGTACAAGCTTGAGGTTGTTTGGGGAGCAAGGATTAGTCCAGTATGACTGGAAGATAGTAGGCAGGTGAAGGGATAGACTAGCATTTAAATGTTGGTTGATGTCTGATGATGGGTAGCCTTGAATGTCCCTGCTCCCAACCCTCCTACCCACTCCTGCCCTCTCCCTCTGAAGGATAGAAGATGAGTCTCCAGTTACTTTCATACTGCAAGACCAGGCTCCTACAAGAGATTCTTGTAGGAAAGCAAAGTTTCATGCTGAATCAAATAGCAGCTTAAATCCCAGGTAGGGAAACTAACATCCCATGTAGGAAACAAATTCGAACTATGGTTTTCTTGAAGTGAGATAAACCAAATATATACTTGATTCGATGTCCACAGCTGTCTTCTGTAAAACCATCACCATTCAGCTATCTAATGATTTTTCTTTCTTTCTTTTTTTTTTTTTTTTAGAGAGAGAGAGAGAGACAGCGTGAGCAGGGGAGGGTCAGAGACAGAGGGAGTCACAGACTGAAACAGGCTCCAGGCTCTGAGCTGGCAGTCAGCACAGAGCCCGACGCGGGGCTTGAAACCCACGAACCGCGAGATCATGACCTAAGCGAAAGTCGGACGCTTAACCGACTAAGCCACCCAGGCGCCCCTCTAATGATTTTTCTATTTCATGGATGTGAGACATAAAAGAAACTTCCATGCTGTTCCACCATTTTGGCTCCTCTCCTAATTTATGATTTTTCTATAGCAAAGGCTGGATTCTTTAAAACCAGCATACATGATTCCTCTCTAAAATTTTCCCCAACCTCTGCAGATAGAGTTAGGTGCTCTGGCCTTTTCCATTCCCATTCTTGAAACTCACACTCATTGTCCATGTTGTGGGGAGCATGTAAGGCCAATCTTGACAATAGCCAGTTCTGACTATTTTCTCTAGAATTAACCCAATACCCCTTCTTCTTACCCTTTTTGGATTTTCACTCCTTGGGCTCCATAGTTCAGTTCTCTGTACTTGCCTCAGGCTCTACTTGCTAGGGTACCAACCAATGTTCTCAGAGTTCTTTGGTTTTTTCATATTGGCTTGATTTGCTGGCTCCTGAAGTCTGGGGTGCAAGAAAGTGGACTGGCTTCTGGCCAGGTCATTCCAGAGACTTACCTCAGCTGGACTGGTATCAGCAAGGCTTCACCAGCACAGAAAATAAAAGCAAACCTCCTCTGTGTTCTCAGAGCAAATCTGCATACCTCTGCTGTGTATAGTACTTATCACAGTGTGCTGCAAGCATTTTCTTTGTCCATGTCCCCTCTAGATCATGAGTTCCTGAAGGGCAAGTACTTTGTCTGAGTTGGCTTTGAGTCTCCATGACTTAGCACGCTCCCTGGTACTTAGCAGGTGCTCCATAAATGCTTATTGAAAAATGAGTGGGCAGAAAGAAAAGTATCTTTCATTATTCAGGTGTCTGCACCATTAGTTCCTTATTTCAGTGCCTAATTGAGAATTGACTATTTGTGGAGAAACCAACAGCTGTAAACAGGTCACAGAAAGTCTACCTTATTGAAGCTTCATCTCTGTGTTTATTTGTATTAGTGTGAATTTTAAATAGGGCTCCCTAAGACAGTGAGAGTCTCTGGTGGGAAGCTGTTTATTGGATGCTTGTAAAAGAGATCAACTCTGCCTTTGAAATCACAGTGGGATTTCAAAATGTATCAACACAGAGCTTGGGAATGGAATTGAGTTATAAACCATAATAATCAGACTTTGCTCCTACGTGTGGCCCTTTTCACTAGCAAATCCAGCAAATACACAACAAATGCTAATTAAATTGCAAGATTGCTAGAGTGGTGTTCCTCTCCAGTCTGTACTGGGAAGTGCATTCTTATCACATCCACAGGGACAAGGCCATGTCACCATCACCACAGTCTCACATGTCAGCAAACTGTGTGCAGAGAGGCAACAGCACCAACTTCAGAACACAGTGCAGTTTCCACGAAGAGTCCAGGCCAGGAACCATGGGGTCTGCTCTGATCACTAAATAACTATCCTTAGTCCATATAACAGATGGTGGGTAATTGTGTTGGCTTGTGTGTTTTGTCCTGGCAGTGTTTCCTTGATTACTGTTTGCAAAATATTCTCTCCATCCCTGTCCCCACCCCCACCCCTTTACCCCTTCTCTCTGAAGGATAGGAGATGAGTTTCCAGTTATTTTCATACTGCAGGACCAAGCTGGCCAAGAATCTCTTGTAGGAAATAAAAGTTTCATGCTGAATCAAATAGCAGCTTAAATCCCATTTAGGGAAGCTTGGAGTGGCTTTGGTGACTGATTCCACTGATGATGAAAGGACACCAGGGAATCTGGCTGGGCTCAGGGACTCGGCCCTATGATAGAGAGGGATTCTCACCTCTGGGTTCCATCTCCTTAAACCAGAAGCACAAGAATCCTCCCCTGACAAATGACTAAGCCTATGACCAAAGAATCACATGTCGCACCCTCTTCTGAGTGCTATTCATAGAACCATTTTGGCTCATCTGAATTCAGTGAAATATAGTGATTATTTATTGAGCAACTCTCATGAATAAGACACTGTACCAGGTGCCACAGGGGCATGGTATCGTATGTTAGACACAGATCCTTCTACTCAAGGTTTTCTGGGTCTACATCCCATCTCTCCTCTAATTCTTGTAGGACCATAGACCTGATTTCATCCACAGATTCTATTAGATAAATTGGCATAGGGGAGGGAGATCCCAGGAAGTAGGAGCGTGGGTAGGGTGAGAGAGATTATATTCAGTGGAGTGTCTTTAATGAAAGTTATGCAAAAGAAAAATAGTCTGGTTGTAAATTCAATTCACCAAAATGCATTCCCTTTGAAACCTTATGTCTAAATTCTCTGGCTTCAGACAGAGCCATCCTTCCGTCTACCATTGAGAGGACAGATAACAAGAAGGCTATAAATGGTCCATTTTCATTATTTTGGTACATTTCTCTTCCCTCAACTCTGGTGCTAAAGGTCCACAGCCATCAGAATGGAGAGTTGAAACTGTGGGCAGCGGATAAAGTGTGAAACAGTGGGTAAAGCCCCACTGAAAGAGAGCCGGGCAAGGAGAGTTTTCAAAGTTGCTGAAAGAAAATTCTAGCTAAGCTTTATCTATGAGCTCTTAGGCACCCTTAGCTGACAGGAAGTGCTAAGTCTTAAATTAATTTTGCTTAAGTTTTCCAGGGTTCTTTCCTTCAGGGGCCTTTGCTTGAGTCACTGTGACTCTAGAAGTTTTTGTGTTTTGTGTTGTAATGTAGAGGTTTCGCAAAAGCCACTTTTCCCACTATTAATTCTGCCATCCATTATCCCCCCAATTTAAGTTGTATTTATTAAATATCTATTAGGGGTCTAAGCACTGCAGTCTTTGCTAGTGGTAAGAGGGATCAGCTCCATCCTCAAAATACTGGTTGCATCACTTACTTTTCATCTGTAGAAAGAATAACAGCTGTTTCAATGGGAGGTTTTAAGAATTAAGTAAGATAATGCATGTGAGAGTGTTACCTAAGCTCTTCACTACTGCAATGATGATAGCCATTACTGTTATAGGCACCTTCAAAGAGCTTACAGTCGTGCTAGAAGGCCATGACACACACCTGTGAAACACACTTAGCACATGACTTAAAACCTCTAAATCTCAGTGCTTTCTGTCAGGACCCCAATGCTCCAGTGTGTCCCCTATAAGCACCCGAATGCTTTAGTACCCCAATAAGTTTCCCAGTGCCCCAGTGTTCTCTGTAAGTATGCAATACCCCGGTACCCTGGGAAAGCACCCAATGCCCTCTGTAAGTACCCCAATGCCCAGTGTCCCCTACAAGCACCCAAATGTACAGTGCTCCCTGTGAGTACCCTCGTGTCCCAGTGCCCTCTGTAAATACCCCAATGCCCAGTGCCCTCTACAAGTACCCTAATTCCCAGTGTCCCGAGTACCCCATTGCTCCAATGTGCCATGTAAGTTCCCCAATGTCCCAGGGTCTTCTGCAGTACCCCAATGCCCAGTGATAAGTGGTTTGACCTAACTCATATTCCTTCTCCCAAAATAAAAATGGGGCAATAAAGAAGGCTGCCTGGCACCTTTCAATGATTTAATAGTTTTTGAATAGTGCCAAATGATCTTTCCTGCCAACGCAGCCATACAAAGGTATTGCTTGAGTACTGTTTCCACCACTTTTCACCTCCCAACGGCGGCTCCATCGAACCTCTGGGCAATCGATCCTTCTACTCTAGCTGGGCTGGGTTGCTTTGCTTTTCAACAAACCTTTCTTGCCCTACTTCACCTCTGTATCTTTGCTAATGCTGGACCCCAAAGCTACAACTGGCTTCTCCTTTCACTGTGTTATTGACTCACTTTCTCTGTACGTTTTGTCTAAATCTTTGTGTCCCCATGGCAACCAGCACAGGGCCTACACATGGTATGTGTTCAATAAATATTTATTGGATGAGTGGTTAATTTTGTTCTCCACACTATATTTGAAAAGATTTAATAAAGGGATTAGCTGCAGGAGGCACTGTGCCAGGTGTCCTACTGAGATAATTACATGAAGGATTCCTGTCCCTAAGTAGCTTAACATCTAAAACTGTTAAACAGATATAAACACTAATTTATAGCAGCCAATGACCTGGTTCCTTAACCTGGAACTTATTGACAACTGACTCTCTTTATGGAACTTCTGCAATTATATGGGGAAAGGTTGCCTATGTGCATATTGTGAGGACAGGGTTCCTCAGCCACTACGAGAGTCAGAGCAGAAGCTGTGGTAAGAAGCAGAAAATTCTTGATTTTATTCTGGATTTGTTGATGCACTAGATGAAGAAGATTAGAGTCGGGGCAGAAGCCAAAATACTCGTGGGTTTTCTATTTGAGCAATTGGGTGGATGCCCTGTCATGTACTGAGGGAGCGATTTTGGTGTGGGAGGTGGGGGCACAATTGGGAAGAGGAAAATAAGTAAACAGGAAATAGGCTGGAGAGAGCTATTCAGCATCCATGCTCAGATCCCACCAAGTGGCGGTATATATGAAATGGAGCTCAAGGAAGAAGTCTGGGCTGGAGATATCAATGTGGGAACTGTCAGTAAGTAGATGGTACTAAAGTCAAAAGGTTAGATGTCACTCAAGCAGGGAGAGAACCACAAAAAAATCCTGGGACTTCTTGAAGTGTAGAGAGATGGAGGAGGAGGACCCACAAAGGAAACTTAGATGGACAAACCACTGACTTTTGGAGGAAAAGCAGGTGAGTGTGGATCCTCGAAGTTTAGAGAAGATGGCGTTCAGAGAAAATCAGTGGCCAGCCGTGTGAAGTTGTGTCTCTCTCAGAAACTGTATCACCTTAATGTACTTATTTACCTGTCTCTCTCTCTGATTAGACTGAACTTCTTGAGTGCAGTAATCATGCATTAGTAATTTAAAAGTTTATTTATTTATTTTGAGAGAGAGAGAGAGAGAGAGAGAGAGAGAGAGAGAATGAGTGGGGAGAGGGAGAGAGAGAATCCCAAGCAGGCTCTGTGCTGCCAGCGCAGAGCCCGATGCAGCCCTCCAACCCATGAACCCTGAGATCATGACCTGAACCAAAATCAAGAGGCAGATGCTTAACTGACTGAACCCTATTGTCTTAATTATTTCAGAACCACCAGGAGATATGTGGCACAAGGCTGGGCACATAATTGGTACTTGCTCCTTATGGAATGAATGGAAAAAAAAATCCCAAAGGCCAAGCAGGAGAATAAAATGCCCTGGAAGCAGAGACTGCTATGGTTGAGATTGGTGTTGTTTCTAAACGCTCTTGGGTGACGTAGGAGAGGGTGTGGTAGACAACCACTCCATGCAGCAGGACGCAGGGCTGTTGCAGGTGCATGTCAGGAAACTGGAGACTTTGCAGGACACTTAAGCAGCAATGTCATCTGTGCACAAGGGCACTTGGCTGGGAAAGCAACTGCACGTCCACCCCCACCATCTGCTTAACTGATTCCCAGCCCACAGGCTCCAGCGTCACTTACCTCTTAATTACCAGCTTTGGCTCCCACCTGGCTTGAGACACCAGCTTTGCTTTTCTGTTGCATTTTAAGCAGTGACTCAGTGAACCCATCTCTCCTGGCTGAGATTTCCTTTGGTTGCCTTTAGCCAGCCCTTCTGCTCCGAGATATCCCGAATTTGCCCATGTAGGGGTTCAGAGCAGTCTGAGATCCTGGTGGGCCTGGCACCTCTTAGCTGGTAGTTCTGTTCACTCACAAGTAGTGCCTCACAGGACAAACTGGCAGTTAGAGGCTTTAAGAGTAACTGTCACAAGATAAAACCAATTAAGAGGGCAGTTGAGAGATGCCTGGGACTGGTGGCATAATCTACCACAGGTGGACTTTCCAAGTCAGGATGAGAGTAATTACCTGACTCCTGGATGCTCTGTATAATGTTCTTATATTCTGGGAGGGATCCCACTCTACCTGATTTATCTCCCCAAGGATGTCTATTCTTCAGCTATCCTCCCTCTAAAGAAGTACAGCTTCCTTTTTTCCTTTTTCAAGTGGGAGAGGTGGCTAATGGATTTATGGCATCTTGGTTTTATGGAAAGATCCCAAAGTGGAGGGCTTTCCCCAGCTGAGTTGACCTAATTTGCCTCCTCTTAACTAACTCTTTTTTCTTAAGTCCCAGTTAATAGAGAAACTCCCAGATTTACCCTTGTCTTTGTGAACTGAGTTGCTTCTATTCTATGGGTATGTTAGACTTGCCCTATGTGACAGCTCTGAAAGGTACATTTATCTAGCACATTTGTGTGAATGTGCTAGGGAACAGGAAGAAATCAGCAAGAAAATGCATTTTCTCATTGTATCCCTTACTATCCTAAGGGGGGAAGGGAAGAAAGAGGAGTCTTGTTTTCTCTCCCCTTTTTGCAGATGGCAATTCAGACATAGAAATGATGAGTCACCCACAAGGTGGATCTGGAACTTGAACTTGGCTCTTCACATTCCCACCACAGGGTGGGAAGAGTCACATGTGATTCCTGGTTCATCCTTCTGGGGTGAAGGTGGCAGAAAACGGCACTCAGCTAGATCTCTGACAATCTGGTGCATATCAGAATCTTTGGAGTGGGCAAAGGAGGGGCAAAAAGGGTGCTTTACAGAAATGTATTCATTGTACTTTCATTTTTAGGAATTGAATGCTCACACTACAAACCACTTAGCAAAAGCCCTAATGAAAGCTTGACTACTGAGGTTTGGGTTAACAGACATTGAAAACCAGTTTTATTTCTTTTGTCCTCGATCTCCACTGGAGAGTTATGGTCTTGGGAGCTGAGACAGACACTGCCCAGCTTAGCCATAATCTCACTGTCCCCCAACTAGTCACAGAGTCAGATATAGCTCTGAGGGAGTCAGCCATCATTGGAAGTCTTACTACCAAACTGTGGTCTCAGATGGAGTGCATTCTGGTGAATTGGTAAACTGAGGCTGACCCTTTGTGATTAACAAAGTCTTCTGAAGCATACCTCTAGTGCTCTGTTAGGTTCTTTGTCCAACAGAGAAAGCCCACAAAGAGTTTGCATTCAAGGTAAGGAGACCAGATAAACGGCTTGAGGCTGGATTGAGCCACATGAAACTATTAGACATGTTTATAAAAAAGAAGAATCCATACATTATTCATTCAGCATTTGAATACTAAATATCTCCTGGGTGTTAAATCTCTTACATTTAGTTTTGAAACGGTGGGGAGGTATAATAGTCAGGATAAGCTAGGCTATACTGAAGTAACAGCAGTCCCCAAATTCCAGATCTTTAACACAACATAGGTTCCCATTGGTTGCTCAGGTAACAAACACACCCCACAAGGGTGGTCAAGGGTTGTGTGTTGTGGAACTCACACTGATAGAAGCTTTCCATATTGTGGTTGTGCTTTCTGGGGACATGTGAGCTCTGAGGTTTCCAAAGAAAGAAAGAGAAGGGTGTATGGGCAAGATGGATGGGCACACTGGCTTTTAGCCCTCAGCCCTGAAGTGACATCTGCCACTGCAGCTCATAATTTGTCAACTAGAACTAATCATATGACCTTAAGGTCATGAAAGGGAAGATCGAAAATATAGGATCCATGGAATATTTGATGAACACTAAGAGCTTCTGCCATAAGTGGGGATAGGAGGGAAAAATAGAGCCCCCACCCTCAATCACTGTGCAAAACTGTGATACAAAGCAGATGGTGCTAAGGTGGCATCAGAAAGATGCAGACAAAGTGCTGATGAAGTTTAGGGGCTGAGTAGATGTTCAGGGCTGAATCCGGGACAGGATTCTGGAGAACGTGGCATTGGAGCAGAGCCCCAGGGTTGATGGACTTTACGAACAACGGATATTCATGGAAAAGCAGAGTAGTGACCAGGAGGGCAGGATTTGTGATGAAGAAAAATAATATTAATGACAATGTTAATAAGAAATCCTTACTGAGCACCAAGTATATAGCAGGGCCAGTTCTAAGTGCTTCCCAGCCATTAACTCTTTTAATCATCTCAATAATCCTTTGTTGAAACTGAAGCTTAAAGCGTGAAGGAATTGACCAAGGCCGCACCAGCATATGGCGAAACTGGGGTTCCCCTCTGGGATCTCTGGCTCCAGAATGGGCACCACTGACCACTGGGTGGAGGAACAGGCCAGGGCCAGATCCCAGAGGGCAATGGACACCAGGCTAATGGGCCTGAATGGTTATTTTGAAGGCAGAGGGTGCAATGGAAGGCTTTCAAGCATGGCAGCAACCTAATCATGTTTGCGATGAAATCATGAATGTCCTATGGCCCAAGTGTGGAGATGGTGGAGAAGAAGGTGGAAGGCTTTGTGGAGAAGGCAGCCAAAGCTGAGTTCTGGGAGATGAGGGGACGAGGGCACAGCAGAGAGGAATGAAGAGCATTTGGACCAGCAGCTCCTGCTGATGAATAAGAGAAAATACATAGGGTGTGGAACATTCAGTGGGATTTACCTGACTGACCCCGGGTAGGTTTCCTGAGGTCGGGACTGATGGGGAGAGATTTGAAAGTCAGACCAAGGAGTTCCATTCAGTAGGAAGGAAAGAGACATCGACTGCTTTGAAGACACAGCCAAAGAATGTGTCACGAGGAGCCTCATTGCCCTTCACCATCCCCAGTCTGATTCAAGCATAGGCCCTCACACACCTGGCATTTCAAAGCCTGGGGGCATTTTCAAAGTCAACCCGAAAGTCTCCTTTTCATTCTTCCAAAAGATTTCTGGACTACAAGCCATAAAATAATTGAAGTCAGGTTGCTGCTTTTTTTCTTTCTTTTTTCTTTTCTTTTTAAAAAAATTTTTACAAGAGTCATTACAAAGGTGTGAAATATTAGACACTTACACATCTGTGAATAAGATTGTAGGCTAAAACGTGTGAGTTCCCATCTCAGTTAATGAACTGGAATATGGTTTTAATTTTTGAACTGCAAAAATGTTCCGCCTTTTTTTTTTTGATGGTCCCTACAGAAGACTCTGTATTTTAATAATTCAGTGCAGCCTAATTACTTTAATTAATCACCTTCTTTTTAGAGATGTCAGTGGGCTTCCTTATTTTCTTGCTACTGTAGGTACTGCCAGGAGTTTTAGGAAATTTTAAAACCAGTGTAATAGCACCTGTTAACACTTTCATGAGGTCTGGGATGTGTGTCCTTCCCCTCAGAGCACCCTGTCATTCTCATACAATGGGTGAGATTATATCCCAAACTCCTGTCTCTTTTGTCATATCCCCTGCCTATAACCGGTTAACTAAACCATCTCTGGTCACTCTGTACCTTAAAAACTGCTGTCTGGAGACAAAACTAAAGTGCTATTTAGAGCAAGTCAATATTTTTGCATCTTTCTGAGTCATGATGAATATACTGGAAATGACAATAGCTTTTATTACACAATCAATATAATTTGCTTTCCTTGCAGGAAAACATAATTAGCTATAGTTCACACACTGGCAATGAAAATGTGCTCATTTCTGAAGTTTGTTTGTGGGCAGAGAGTCCTTTCTGGGTCAGAGTGGGGGATGTCCCCTCTTGGCTCCTGCCCCAGGTTGACTGGGGTTAACTGAACACAGACCACTTAACTTTGAGGACTTTCGTTAGTTCTTTGCACCAAGGAGTGACGATGCTTTTCTACAGAGTTAATAATACATAAGTTGCATATTTTAGAGGTTCAAATATAGAGCCTGGACTTGAATACAATCTGTATCGCTTAAATGACAGCACTGTAATATTGATTTTTCAGCTCGACCCATAATTCTCTCTCTCTTTCCCCCTCTCCCTCCCTCTGTCCCTCCCTCCCCTCCTCTCCCCTAAGGAATGGACAGCTTATGATTTTTATCTATTTCCCCAGTAAACGGAGAAGGGCCCTTAACTGGTTCATATATATTAAAATATAGGGAGAGAAGCCACCATGTAACCGTCCTTCTTCTATCCTGGGACCAATATGTCCCCCTTGGTGGTTGCTCGCCACTCCCCCCCCCACACTCCCCAGTGTGGGTTGGCTGCAACATCATTACCATGCATTTTACACTCCCTGGCACTATTCTCTGGAGCCTCCGCTCAGTTCAGGTGGGGCAGCTTTGTAAGCAGTCTGAGGTTTTATGAGAACTGAGGACAAAGTGAGGTTTGAGTGGAGACCTTGTGTGAAGTATATCTCTCAGGATTCCTGGTAAAAGGCTGCTAGGAGACCTCCTGTTTGGGGCTCGAGGTTGAATGCTTTTATTTTGAAATGCTGCCTGCAATCAGATTCACTCAACCCCGACATTGGCTTTGAACTGAAGTATATACATGCTACCTGTCACCTCAAAGGTGCAATTAGGGTCTGCACTTGGAGCTGAGGGGTGGATGTGAGCAGAACCTGGCATTTATTTGGCTGTAGGAGAAAGAAAGGAAAATTAAAAAGTCTCCCTTTTTATCTTATCTCCTCCCATTTTCTGCTCATGCCCCACCCTTCATCCCTCCAAGTCTCCAACAAGCTCAGAAGTCACAGAAATCGGTAAGAAAGAAATTGATAATCAGGTCAATTCTTGCCATGGATCCAATAAAGGCTTGTGGTTGAAAACCCTCTCAGTCCTTCTGAGTCTCCTAAAATCTACTGCAATCAGAGATGTTAATTGGTTGAAACTGCCTGTGGTCTTAGGAAGTACTCCGATTACAAGGAGAAATCCTTTTATGTTTCTGGATTCCAGCCACAGAATCTCTGAAGTAGGAATCTAGCAGAGTTTGAGCCCCCTCCAGGGTGTAAATAAACTGGCCAGGTCTATAACCCAATAAGAAGTCAATTTATTGCATGTGTGTTTCAAGTCACCCTGCCCAAACCCTGCACATTTATTAAAGAAAAGGTGTGGGTTACAGCCAGAGCCCAGACAATGGAATATGGCAAGGGAGGTGGATGATTGTCAAGTCTACACAGTTAGCGGGGGGTAAGGGGGGAGGGGCTGCAAGGATCAAAGCTTCTCTTCCTGCCCAAGTTTGCAAGGAACTTTCTAGAATCAAGCAGCTGAACATGACTGGCACACAAAACTGCTCACTTTCCTAGCCTGTAGGCTGAGACTCAAACAGCTTAAGTGGGTGAGCGTTTTATTGCTCGAGTCTGGAAACCCGGGGGGTGACATTCTTTGCCTCTCTGCGCCCGCACGTAGTTATCAGAACGGGAGGTTTTGCTGGGCCAGATCTCACCGTGACTCGCTGAGATGCCAGGGCAGCATGTTGGGGGAGGCATCTCCTAAGTCTTGGGCAGGGAACACGCTGAGCCCCTGGGTTATGCACACAGCGCCGTTTCACTCACATTGCTAAAAGTTGTTTGGGGTTCACCTGATTGTGATGATCAGGACTAGACGAAGCATCAAAACCTACCCCCCTCCCCGAAGCTCTGGCATAATTATGTTCCCAGAACGGTGTGTGGCAGCAGGGTGAGGGTGTGAAATGTGCCTGGTCTCGTTTGCAATACTGCTCCAGACTGCTGGTGACAGTGAGCTTTTCGGGAAACCCAGGACAGTGTGAACAAAGCTGCCTCTTAATGGCTCAGTCTTCAGCATGAGTCGCTCGGACAAGACTACCCACCTACAACTTAAAAAAAAATAGACCAAAAAACCCCTCCCATAAATTTACAGTACCCCACTTTACTTTAACATAGCAAATGCAATAATAGTCCCTCCAGTCTTTTTTTGGGGGGGGGGAGGGGTGGTTCCCCCCCCCCATCCCCTTCATTCTCATTGGCTCCTCTGGAGTCCCAGATAACCAATGGGATTCCTCTTCTTCATTCATGTCCTAGCAACAAGCTCTGTTCCAGTCTTTCTCTGCCAAACTAACACCTGAAAAATTACATCATGAATAATGGCAAAAGCAGCAAGGGCCAGAGAAGGGACTTTTCCCCCCCCTCTTTCTTTCTTTCTTTCTTTCTTTCTTTCTTTCTTTCTGTCTGTCTGTCTTTCTTTCTTTCTTTCTTTCTGTCTTTCTTTCTTTCTGTCTTTCTTTCTGTCTTTTTGTCTTTCTGTCTGTCTTTCTGTCTGTCTTTCTTTCTGTCTTTCTGTCTGCTGCAGAGTTCATTTAAGGTGTTTCAGTCTAGTTTCTTAAAGCGACAATGTTCTAGATTTTCTGTGTGTGTGTGTGTGTGTGTGTGTGTGTGTGTGTGTGTGTGTTTCCAGCACATCGGTGAACATACAAAATATAAAATGAACAGTAATAAAACGTCGTGAAAGGCCTTCAGGTGAAGTGAAGGGAAAACATTTTATTAGTTGTGTTCCCTGAGCATTCCCTTTGACAGTCCTCGGAGTGGAGAAATAGATTGTTCATATAGTATATTCTTTTGGAAATGACTAAAATATCCCAAACCACAGAAATTACCCACCCACTCTCCCGTACGAAAATACAGTCCTTCCTGGTGGCTTCTCTTGCTGTGGTTAACTATACCCAAGGCTCTTTCTATTCCGACGTTGGAATAAAGGGCTTATTCTGTGAACGGGGTCTTGGAGCCAGGGAAGGAACAGCCTTATGAATCTTTGAAAGGTGTTGGGTTGTCGCGGTGAGGGGCTACAGGGTGGGAGTGCCGTGAGCACGTGTGTGTCAGTGCACGTGCAGGGCTGCAAATACAGACAGGCAGCTGGGGAAAATGCAAGAACAACGAGAACCAGATGACCAGGGAGGAAGGAGATTGGTAGAGGAGGAATCAGGAGGGGGAGGTGAGGCGCTGGGGGAGTGGGGTCGTCGGGGGAGGGCGGGGGCCTCTGAGGAAAAGGCTGCTGCACACTCAGGCTCGTTCTCTCAAAGTGTGCAGGGGTTTCTAATGAAAATGTCCACCCTTCTAGGCATTTTTCAAGACCCAGACGTTGATTTGCTGCTTCCGGCTTCCCCTACCCCACCCAGTCTAGCGCAGACAGTGAGCGGAGAGGCGTAGACACAAAGAACTTGAGCCTAGCGTGCCTGGGGAGAGTGAGAGGGCGGTGGTTAGCACCTGCTAAGTGTCCGCGCGTGCGGAGCACAGCCAGCCCCCTACCCCGTACTCACTGGGCCCCAGGCACTGAGGCCCGCCCACCCTGGCACCCCAGACTCCTTGTAAGTGTCTGTGGAGTGCCTGCGACGCTGGTGGGAAGGGACCCAGGGCCCTGGAGGCCGTCCGGGTGCCTTACTCGAGAAGCAGAAAATAGATATATTTGGTGTCTGGCGCAGACACGGAGTTTGCAGCTCGCTTCAGCCATTGCCTTGGCAGCAGAGTGGTTAGAGGTGCTGGCAGACAGTCTGCCTTGGTACTTGTGAAACCGCATGACTATATAAGGCCCGGGAAGCAAAGAGAAGGGTGCCAACCCAAGGGCTTGGATGGCAAGGGAGGGGAGAGAATTGCAAGGGAGAGCTGGGAGATGTTCCCTTATCCAGCCCCGCCCCAGTTGAAGCAGGGATAATAACTCCTGCAGAAGTTCTGTGACCAACTGTGGAATAATCAAGAAATAATAAAAGGCCGGGAGGGGTAGGAGGACAGCTGTATGAGGCATCTGCAGGAATAGATGCTCTTCTCCTGGAGGCGTGCTTGGCAGCTGTCCCCTCCTCTGGCCTGAGACTTAGCTGGCTTCAGGGCAGGCGGGGAGGAAACCCAGTGCAAAGTCTGAAATAGGTTAAAATATGCCACATTTCATGGTAGAGAGAATTTGGATCTCCTAGCTCCAGGGGCAATTTTGAAGAAATAGCTAGGCAAGTCAGGCCAGTGAAAAGGCAGTAGGGGGAAGGAATGCTGGGGTGGCAGTTGGGCGTCTCCTGTGAGTTCTGGCTTTGGTAGGGTGATCTGTCCAGAGCAGAGCTCCCCTTCTCTGACCCATTATTGCTGTTGGAGCATCAGATCAGATGATTCACCCGTTTAGTGCTTAGAACAGTGTCTAGGACGGGTGGAGAGTACTCAATCACATTAGATATTATTATCACCACTGCCCACTATCCTTATGAATAGGTTTAGAACCTTGAGTTAGAAGGGATGCCATCCCCAACTGCATTCACCTTGAAGTGCTCTCTACCCCTCCTTTGCTTTTGAGGTTTGACGCTTTTCTGCTTTTCTTTCCCCCTGTCAGGCCCTCCTTGTCATCGTTCTTTGTGGCACCTGTGTCCTCTGGGTGGGCCTCCATTGTTGGTTCTCCTCTAGGCTATGTCTTGGGCCCCTACTCTTCTGCCCTCTCACCTGTGCATATGCGATCTCATCCTCCCCAAGGTTTGGAAGATTTGTCCCACCCTGATGGCTGTGGTACCACAAATCCAGCCTGCATTTTCCACATTTCATGACTTTTCCAGAGGAGTGTCCTCCAGGTACATTAGATTGGGTATGTCTCTCATGTCCTCTTCCTCTCACCCCCCATTGATTTGCAGTCTGACCTCATCACTCCTGCTCAGGATCCCTTGAGTTGCCCCCAGGACATGGCTTTGACCTTTCTCCCTGTCCTTAGGGCTTCATCTTTTGTTTTGCTCTCTCCATTGTACTTAGGGTCCCTGTCACACTGATCTTCCCTTAGTTCCTTCAAAATGCTTTCCTCTCCCACACTGGGGCTTTATAATGCAAAATGCACCCCTCAACTAGATAAGTAAGTCCTACCCACTTGTCCTTAAGCTCTCAACTGGATGGGAGCCTCGAGGAGTCTTACCCTGCCTCCTTTATTTATTTATTTATTTATTTAAAAATATTTTATTATTAATTTTGGAGAGAGCACATGTTGGGGAGGCGCTGGTAGAGGGGACAGAGGATCCAAAGCAGGTTCTTTACTGACAGGCTGATAGCAGTGAGCCCGACGCGGGGCTCAAACTCACAAACTGTGAGATCATGACTGGAGCCAAAGTTGGATGCTCAACCGACTGAGCCACCCAGGCACCCCTGCCCCTACCACCTTTAGACTCAGCTATGTTCCTTTTTTCTGTGGTCGCATAGAGCTGTACAGCTTGCTGTGGTTTAGAATTGCATATTCTGCTTATTTGATTAGTGTCTACCTCACCCAAAGACTGTAATGCCCCAAGAATAAAGACTTTATTTTTTTTTCACCATTATAACTTGAACTCCCTAGCATATGGTGCTTAAAGAATACTTGTTGGATAAATAAATAAAAGAAACTCTCCCAACTATGTGTGACCTGTAAACTTGATATATATAATTTCTTGCTATACATGAAGGTAGAATCCAGTGAGGTTGAGAACAAAGCCCTGAACTTGTAGTTCAATTTATATGATCTTTTTTGATTATTTAAAATCAACATTACTGAAGCATGCAAACAGACCTTGTTTTATTTCATTTTGCTTTATCTCACTTTAGAGATATTGCATTCTTTAAAATTTTTTAATGTTTTATTTATTTCTGAGAGAGAGAGAGAGCATGAACAGGGGAGGGACAGAGAGAGAGGGAGATGCAAAATCCAAAACAACCTCCAAGCTCTAAGGTGTCTGTCAGCACAGAGCCCAAAGCGGGGCTCGAACCCATAACTGTGAGATCATGACCTGAGCCGAAGTTGGACACTTAACCGATTGAGCCACCCAGGTGTCCCAAGATATTGCATTCTTTACAAATTGAAAGTTTGTAGCAATCAAGTCTACTGGCACCAATTTTTCCAACAGCATTAGCTCACTTCGTGTCTCTTGGTCACATTTTGGTAATTGTTGCAATATATCAAACTTTTTCATTACTATTATATTTGTTATGGTGGCCTGTGATCCATCATTATGATTCACTGAAAGCTCAGATGATGATTAGTGGTTTTTAGTGATAAAATATTTTTATTTATTAAATATGTTTTACTGTTCATTTATTCTTTAAAAAATTTAAAAAATATTTTTTTTATTTATTTCTAGGAGAGAGAGAGAGAGAGAGACAGCATGAGCAGGGGAGGGTCAGAGAGAGAGGGAGTCACAGACTCTGAAACAGGTTCCAGGCTCTGAGCTGGCAGTCAGCACAGAGCCCGATGCGGGGCTCGAACCCACGAACCGCGAGATCATGACCTAAGCGAAAGTCAGACGCTTAACCGACTAAGCCACCCAGGCCCCAACTGTTCATTTTTTCTTGAGAGTGAGACAGAGTATAAGTCGGGGAGGAGCAGAGAGAGGGGGAGACACAGGATCCGAAGCAGGCTCCAGGTTCTGAGCTATCAGCACAGAGCCTGACATGGGACTCAAACTCACAAACTGCAAGATCATGACCTGAGCTGAAGTCAGATGCTTAACTAACTGAGCCACTCCGGTGCCCTAGATAAAATATTTTTAAATTAAGGTGTGTACATTGTCTTAGACATAATGCTATTGTACACTTTATAGACTACAGTATAGAGTAAACATAACTTTTATATGCACTAGGAAACCAACATACTCCTTTGACTCACTTTATTGCTATATGCACTATATGGCAGTGGTCTGGCCCCTAAGGGCAGTATCTTTGGGACTTGCTTATAATTTACATTTCAATTACATGCATTAAGATATATCACCACATCAAGATATAGAACATTTCCATTGCTTATCATGCTTCTTTGCAGGCGATCTTCAACCTTGTCTGGACCCAGGCAACCATAAATCTGTTTCTGTCATTATTGATTAGTACGGTATTGCCTATTCTAGAATTTCATATAAAGAAATCATACAGAATGTATTATTTGTGTCTGGCTATGTTTACTCAGTAGATTTTTTTAAATTTATTTTTAATGTTTATTTATTTATTTTTGAAAGGGAGAGAGACAAAGTGTGAGCAAGGGAGGAGCAGAGAGAGAGGGAGACAAAGAATCCAAAGCAGACTCCAGGCTCCAAGCTGTCAGCACCGAACTGGACACGGGACTCAAACCTACAAACCAGGAGATCATGACCTGAGCTGAAGGTAGACACTCAACCGACTGAGCCACCCAGGCGCCCCTACTCAGTATGTTTTTAAGATTCTTTCATGGTAGCACATGTTAGTACTTTGGTAGTTTGATCTTTTTATTCTTGAGGTGTATTTCATTATAAGGATAAATCACAATTTCTTTATATATTCATTTGTTGGTGGACATTGGGTTATCTCCAGTTTGAGCTATTATGCTTAAACCAGTCTCAAACATTTCTCAACAAGTCTTTGTATGGACATATATTTCAGTCCTCTTGGGTAAATGCCTAACAGTAGAATTATCAAGCCTTAGGGTGAATGTATGCTTAACTTCATTAGAGACTGTTAGTTTTCTAAAGAGTGGTCTCATTTTGTTCCCTTACCCACAATGTATGAGCATTCTAGTTGTTTTTTGTACTTGCTGACACCTGTTACTGTGTGTAATAGTAGCTCATTGTGTCATTAATTTTAATTTCCATGATGACTAATGATATTGAGATTTTTAATCATATGCCTGGCTATTCATATATCTTTATTTGTGAAGCTTTTATTCCAATCTTTTGTGTCTTATTTATCATTCATTCATTCATTCATTCATTCATTTATGTTTCTTTATTTACTTAAGTAATCTATACACCCAACATAGGGCTTGAACTTATGACCCTGAGATCAAGAATCACATGCTCTTTCATCTGAGTCAGCCACGTGCCCCCTTTTGTGTCCATTTTTACTTTTGTTTTTTGAAAGAGATACAGAGAGAGACAGGGCATGAGCGGGGGAGGGGCAGAGAGAGAGGGAGACACAGAATTCGAGGCAGGCTTCAGGCTCTGAGTTGTCAGCACAGAGCCCGATGCGGGGCTCGAACCCACGAACCGCGAGATCATGACCTAAGTGAAAGTCGGACGCTTAACCGACTAAGCCACCCAGGCGCCCCATTTTTCTTTTATTTTCTTAACTGCATCTTTCAAGGAACAGAACAGAAATACTAACTTTTCATGGAGTTTCACTTACTGTGTTTTTCTTTTAATGCTTTATTTGCCCTAAGGAATCACTGCTATCCTAAAATCTTAGGATTTTTCTCCTGTTTCCTCTTAGAAGTTTTGCCGTTGTAACTTTCAGGTTTTGTTCCATGATCCATTTGAGTTACTTTGTGTGTGTGTGTGAGTGAAAATGTCAAAATGCATGGTTTCTCCCAACATTCTAGTTTTCTGACATTGTTTTTTGAAAAGATTGTTTTTCCCCCAATTGGATTACCTTGGTCAATCAGCTGTGTGAATTACTTGACTAAACCGTCAAAACTGACCAAAAATCAACTGACCAAATTTTATGTGGATCTATTTCTGGAGGCTTGATGCTCTCCACTGACTTGTATGCCTTTCTCGTGCCAACAGCAGCCTGTGTTGTTTAGAGTAGCTTTATAGTTAATCTGAAATCGGATAATATGAATCCTCCAAACTTGTTCTTTATCTAAAATTATGTTATATATATTATAGGTCTTTTGCAGTTCCATATAAATTTAAAAATCAATGTGTGAAATTCTACAAAGTATGTGGATGATCGTGTGGTTTTCTTCTTTTTTTTTTTGTTGTTATGGGTGAATGTCAGAGGTTGAATTTCTTTTTTTTTTTTTTTTTTTAAAAACTTTTAATGTTTTTTTTTTATTTTTTTTTTTATTTTTTACAAATAGTTTATTGTCAAATTAGTTTCCACATAACACCCAGTGCTCATCCCCACAAGTGCCCTCCTCCATGCCCCCCCTCCTCCCCCCCACATCCACCAGTCCTCAGTTTTTGTCAGCATTCAAGAGTCTCTCATGGTTTGCCTCTCCCCCTTTCCCCCACCATTTCTGCCCTTCTTCTCCCCCTTGGTCCTCTGTTAAGCTCCTCCTAATCCTCCTATACGTGCACACATATGATATTTGTCTTTCTCTGCCTGACTTATTTCGCTCAGCATAACACCCTCAAGGTCCATCCATGTTGCTACACATGGCCAGATTTCATTGTTTCTCATTGCCATGTAGTATTCCATGGTATAGATAAACCACATCTTCTTGATCCATTCATCTGTTGATGGACACTTCGGCTCTTTCCATGTTTTAGCTATTGTGGAGAGTGCTGCTATGAACATTGGGGTACATGTGCTCCTATGCCTCAGCATTTCTGTATCCCTTGGGTAAATTCCTAGCAGTGCTATTGCTGGGTCATAGGGGAGTTCTATTGTTAGTTTCCTGAGGAACCTCCACACTGTTTTCCAGAGGGGCTGTACCAGTTTACATTCCCACCAACAGTGTAGGAGGGTGCCCGTTTCTCCACATCCTCGCCAGCATCTAGAGTTCTCTGATTGGCTCATTTTAGCCACTCTGACTGGCGTGAGGTGGTATCTCAGTGTGGTTTTGATTTGTATTTCCCTGATGAGGAGCGATGCTGAGCATCGTTTCATGTGTCTGTTGGCCATCTGGATGTCCTCTTTGGAGAAGTGTCTGTTCATATCTTCTGCCCATTTCTTCACTGGGTTGTTTGTTTTTCGGGCGTGTAGTTTGGTGAGTTCCTTGTAGATTCTGGATATCAACCCTTTATCTGATATGTCATTTGCAACTATCTTTTCCCATTCGGTTGGTTGCCTATTAATTTTCTGGGTTGTTTCCTTGGCTGTGCAGAAGCTTTTAATCTTGATGAGGTCCCAACAGTTTATTTTGGCTCTTGATTCCCTTGCTTTTGGGGATGTGTCAAGTAAGAAGTTGCTGCGGTGGAGGTCAAGGAGGTTGTTTCCTGCTTTCTCCTCTAGGGTGTTGATAGTTTCCTGTCTCACGTTCAGGTCCTTTATCCATTTGAGTTTATTTTTGTGCATGGTGTGAGAAAATGATCTAGTTTCATTCTTCTGCATGTTGCTGTCCAGTTCTCCCAACACCATCTGTTAAAAAGGCTGTCGTTTTTCCATCGGATATTCTTTCCTGCTTTGTCAAAGATTAGTTGGCTGTATACTTTTGGGTCCACTTCTGAGTTCTCAATTCTGTTCCATTGGTCTATGTGTCTGTTTTTGTGCCAATACCATACTGTCTTGATGATGACAGCTTTGTAGTAGAGGCTAAAGTCTGGGATGGTGATCCCTCCCGTTTTGGTTTTATTTTTCAGGATTACTTTGGCTATTCGGGGTCTTTTGTGGTTCCATACAAATTTTTGGATAGTTTGTTCTAGTTTTGAGAAGTATGCTGGTGCAATTTTGATTGGAATTGCATTGAATGTGTAGAGTGCCTTAGGTAGTAATGACATCTTAACTATATTTATTCTTCCTATCCATGAACATGGAATGTTTTTCCACTTCTTTGTGTCTTCTTCAATTTCCTTCATAAGTTTTCTATAGTTTTCATCATACAGATCTCTTGTATCCTTGGTTAGGTTTATTCCGAGGTATTTTATGGTTTTTTGTGCAATTGTGAATGGGATCAGTTTCTTGATTTCTCTTTCTGTTGCTTCATTGTTGGTGTATAAAAATGCAACCGATTTCTGTACGTTGATTTTGTACCCTGCAACTTGGCTGAATTCTTGGATCAGTTCTAGTAGGCTTCTGGTGGAGTCTGTCGGGTTTTCTATGTAGAGTATCATGTCATCTGCGAAGAGTGAAAGTTTGACTTCCTCTTTGCCAATTCTGATGCCTTTGATTTCCTTTTGGTGTCTGATGGCTGATGCTAGGACTTCCAGCACTATGTTAAACAGCAGTGGTGAGAGTGGGCATCCCTGTCGTGTTCCTGATCTCAGGGGAAAGCTCTGAGTTTTTCCCCGTTGAGGATGATGTTAGCTGAAGGCTTCTCATAGATGGCTTTGATGATGTTTAAGTAGGTTCCTTCTATCCCAACTTTCTCGAGAGTCTTTATTAAGAAGGGATGCTGTATTTTGTCAAATGCTTTTTCTGCATCTATTGACAGGATCATATGGTTTTTATCTTTTCTTTTATTAATATGATGTATCACATTGATAGATTTGCGAATGTTGAACCAGCCCTGTAACCCAGGAATGAATCCCACTTGATCTTGGTGGATGATTCTTTTGATATGCTGCTGGATTCGATTTGCAAGGATCTTGTTGAGAATTTTTGCATCCGTATTCATCAAGGATATTGGCCTGTAGTTCTCTTTTTTTACTGGATCTCTGTCTGGCTTGGGAATCAGTGTGATGCTGGCTTCATAAAATGAGTCCGGGAGTTTTCCTTCGCTTTCTATTTTTTGGAATAGCTTGAGAAGAATTGGGATTAATTCTGTTTTAAATGTCTGGTAGAATTCCCCAGGGAAGCCATCAGGTCCAGGGCTCTTATTTGTTGGGAGATTTTTGATCACTGATTCAATTTCTTCACTCGTTATGGGTCTGTTCAGGTTTTCTATTTCTTCCCGTGTGAATTTTGGTAGTGAGTGTGTGTTTAGGAATTTGTCCATTTCTTCTAAGTTGTCCAATTTGTTGGCATATAATTTTTCATAGTATTCCCTGATAATTGCTTGTATTTCTGAGGGTTGGTTGTAATAAGTCCATTTTCATTCATAATTTTGTCTATTTGGGTGCTCTCTCTTTTCTTTTGGATAAGTCTGGCTAGAGGTTTGTCAATTTTGTTTACTTTTTCAAAAAACCAACTCTTGGTTTCATTGATCTGTTCAATTGTTTCTTTGGTCTCGATGTTGTTTATTTCTGCTCTAATTTTTACTATTTCTCTTCTTCTACTGGGTTTAGGGCGTTCTTGTTGCTCTGCCTCTAGTTCCTTTAGGTGAGCTGTTAGATTTTGGACTTGCGCTTTTTCTAATCTCTTGAAATAGGCCTGGAGAGCAATGTACTTTCCTCTTAGGACTGCCTTTGCCGCATCCCATAGATTTTGAATTGTTGTGTTTTCATTTTCATTTGTTTCCATATATTTTTAATTTCATCTCTAATTGCCTGATTGGCCCATTCATTCTTTAGAAGGGTGTTCTTTAACCTCCATGTTTTTGGAAGTTTTCAGACTTCTTCCTGTAATTGATTTCAAGTTTCAAAGCATTGTGATCGACAGTGTGCATGGTATGATCTCTATTCTTTTATATTTCTTGAGGGCTGCTTTATGTCCCAGTATGTGATCTATCTTGGAGAATGTGCCATGCGCACTTGAGAAGAAAGTAAATTCCCTGGCCTCAGGATGTAAAGTTCTAAATATATCCGTCAGGTCCATCTGGTCCAATGTATCTTTCAAGTCCATTATTTCTTTAGTGATTTTCTGTCTGGTTGACCCATCCATTGCTGTAAGCGGAGTATTAAAGTCCCCTGCTATGAGCACATTCTTATCTAGAATCTTGTTTCTGTTTGTGATTAATTGTTTTAGATATTTAGGTGCTCCCATATTCGGTGCGTAGACATTTATGATGGTTAGTTCTTCCTGATGGATGGACCCTGTAATTATTATGTAGTGCCCTTCTTCATCTCATGTGATTGTCTTTAATTTGAAATCCAGTTTGTCTGATATAAGTATCGCTACTCTGGCTTTCTTTTGATTTCCTGTAGTATGATATATATTTCTCCATCCCCTTACTTTTAATCTGAAGGTATCTTCCCGTCTAAAATGAGTTTCTTGTAGACAGCATATAGATGGATTTTGTTTTTTAATCCATTCTGCTACCCTATATCTTTTGATTGGAGCATTCAACCCATTTACATTCAGTGTTATTATTGAAATATGTGGGTTTAGAGTCTTTGTATCTTTTGTAGGGTTCATGTTTGTGTGGTGTCTCTGGAATCTTTGTTCCTTGCAACCTTTCCTTCAGAGCATCCCCCTCAGGATTTCTTATAGGGCTGGCTTCATGGTGACAAATTCTTTCAATTTCTGTTTGTTTGGAAAGGTTTTTATCTCTCCTTCTATTTTGAAGGACAGGCTTGCTGGATAGAGGATTCTTGGCTGCATATTTTTACTGTTCATCACATTGAAGATCTCTTGCCATTCCTTTCTGGCCTGCCACGTTTCAGTAGATAGGTCTGTCACCACTCTGATGGGTTTCCCTTTGTATGTGAGGGCCCTTTTCTCCCTTTTCTCCTAGCTGCTTTCAAAATTCTCTCTTTGTCCTTGTATTTTGCCATTTTTATGATGATATGTCGTGCAGAAGATCGATTCAAGTTACGTCTGAGGAGAGTCCTCTGAGCCTCTTGTATTTCCACATTGACTTCCTTCCCCAGGTCGGGGAAGTTCTCTGCTATAATTTGTTCCAGGACTCCTTCAGCACCTTTCCCTCTCTTCCTCTTCTGGGATTCCTATGATACGGATATTGTTGCGTTTGACTGTGTCGCTGAGCTCTCGAATTCTTCTTTCCTGTTCCTGGATCAGTTTGTCTCTTTTTTTGTCAGCTTCTTGTTTTCTATAATGGTGTCTTCTAAATCACTTATTCTCCTTTCTGCCTCTTCAATCCGTGCATTGGAGGCCTCTAATTTATTATGTATCTCATTTATCGCATTTTTTAATTCTTCATGCCTATTTTTATTTTCCATTCTTTCTGTAGCCATAGTTTCTTTGATGTCGCCTATGTTTTTTTCAAGCCCTGCTATTAATTTCACCATTATTATTCTAAAATCTTGTTCACTTATGCTGCTGATATCTGTTTTGAGCAGTTCATTAGCTGTCATTTCTTCTTGGAGTTTCTTTGGAGGAGAGCTCTTTCGTTTCGTCATTTTAGTTCGCTTTCCCGCTCTTGTTGGTTTTAAAGACCTGTTATGCTCTCTGTTTCTATGAGCACTGCTATATCCAAGAAACTCTTTGACTTTCCAGGGCCTATCCTTTCAGAGATTGTTTTTTGAATGGTATCCCTCGGTCACTCTGTTGGGACCTTAGTTATTTTATTTTCCTATTCGTAGTGATATTTGGGACTCTTCACCTTGTGTACTCTAGCTTGTTTCTTGAGGTAGCCCTCTCAGGCAGGGATGTGCATGGCGTGATCCGATGCCTCAGGCGGGGGTTCTGCCTTGGCGATTGTGGGAAGGAGAGTGACGGTGCTCCAGTCCCTTCTTGAACCCCGCGCTGCAGCTCGGTTTTTTTTTTTTTTTTGGCGTGTCAACTCCCCGTTCCGGGGACGCAGCCGAAGTTGGTTGCACTCTTCAACCCAGGCCAGTTCCAATCTCCAAATCCCAGCCCGCGCCCCGCTGAAGGTGCCTTAGACACAGCTTCCCAGACAACCCCCTCGGGCTATTCCAGGCTCCCTGCTGAGCTCTGGGGGCGGAGTCAGGATCGCTGCTTTCTTCTCTGGTCGGCTCTGGTGCGCATGCGCGGGGGCTTGCCTGCAGTGTCCGCGCAGCCTGAGCCCGCTGGAGTGAGGAAAACCGGGTCTCTCTATGGCTCGTCACCCGAAACACGAACTCACAGGCAAATTTCCCAGTTTTTAGCTTTTTGCCTTCCCCCTCGAGTTCCAGCCACCCAGGAGCGCAGACGCCTGGTGTCTGCGCGTCTCCTTCAGGGGTCCCAGCCGCCCTGGAGCTACAATGGCGGCAGGCGCGCCGCCGCTGGAGTGAGGAAAACCGGGTCTCTCTATGGCTCGTCACCCGAAACACGAACTCACAGGCAAATTTCCAGTTTTTAGCTTTTTGCCTTCCCTCTCGAGTTCCAGCCAGCCAGGAGCGCGGATGCCCTGTGTCTGCGCGTCTCTTTCAGGGATCCCAGCCGCCCTGGAGCTACAATGGCGGCAGGCGCACCCGCTCCGCTTTAAAACCCCACCTCCAGGAGCGGCACAAAGAAGCAGTTTGTGTGCTCAGCCTCCCCCAGGACCAGTTGTCGCGAGTGGACCTGGTGTGCAGATATTTGGCAAGTACGGTCTTTCTATGCACCGAGCGGAGATTTTTCTGTCTCGGACTCTCCTTTTCCCGTCTCACTCCCCGTAGAGGGTAGAGGGGGATCACCTCCCACCCTGGAGGCTCCGATCCCGGGCTGATTTTACCTTCCCCGGTTCACACTCACGTTAGAAGGCTTTCTCAGTGGATTCTGCGTCCTTTTTTCTCCCAGTCTCTCAGGTTTTGTATGGTTTCCAATGGCTTCAGATCTTTTCTGTGTGATGTATGGGCGCGAGTGCAAGTACGGAGCTCCTTACTTCTCCGCCATCTTGCTTCCCCCAATATGTTTGTTTTTTAATAAATCCTCTGATAGAATGGCCTGTTTACTCAGCAAATATTTTTTGAGCCATTGTAATGTGCTAGGAACTGGGTTAGACAATTAAAAAAGAACTATAATATCATTCATCCTGATACCAATTTTAGTATATTTGCTGCCGAAGCGAGCACCATCCTGATACCAAGATGGAATGGTGGATGAGCACAGAGAAATCTGTATTACAGTGCATTTATTATGAATTAAGAATACCAATCTATAAACAGGGTGTTTACCTATCATCTTTTTAATTGTCTTCCAAATTATATGCATAATCTCTCCCTAAAATACCGATGAACAGTGAATAGCATAGTGTATAGGTAGTAAAAGGTGAAATTTTGACTCTGGATAATTCAGTATCTCATATAGAATCATGTTCGAACTTTAGTTTCCAGGTAGGATGGAGGTATCCATTTACTTTTGGAGAAATAAAATCCATTTGGCCATGGATTTTTTAAAACCAGTGCTTAACTTGATTTTCCTATAAATCCCAACTTCTACCAACATCCTTTGCCAGTTGTCAGGTTCCCCGAGCTTTTCCTTCTCTTTCCATTAAGCATGTAATACTTCTATTCAACTTAGACATAAGAAAAGTCAGCCAGTATGTCTTTCGAGGGCTTGAATAAAAAAAGCCATTATGATCAGTTGAATGTCCTTTATGGTAGCAAAGTTATTTTGTGAGTCAGTTGTATTACTCACACACATCTGTTTCCATGTGATTACTCGTTTTAGCAACAGAAGACTTTAAAGATGATCCAGAAATTTACATATTCTTTTTTTCTGCCTCAGACTAAAACACAAGCTTCAGTTATCTGAACGATTTCAATGTTTTATGAAGAACAGATAAAATGTTTAGAGGACAAAAGGGAGATACACTTAATTAAGAGTTTTATAATTTCTTACAGGTGCTTAATTACCCTTTTTATGGTCTTCTGATGGGTGGAGCTGGAAGCCTAGCCTCTACCATATTTGTTCATGGTCATTAGTGGACTAACAAAAAAACGAGCAGTCGCTTTTATGTTTCGTGTTTATTTACTTTGTGAAATAATAGAAGGCAGAAAATCTCTGTTCCTGATTCTTGGCCTTTAAACGTCATAGTGTTTTGCTTTTCCAATCAATGGACTCTTTCTTTTAAAGCCTTCATCTATGCCCTGTCTCCTCGTGGCTTGTGTAGCAGTGGTGTGCTATTTCAAAATCAGTTCAGTGTCCGCCGCAGGTGCTTGAAGAGATGTCCTCTCTGGGCTGGGTCTGTTTCATTTATTGGACTCTTAGATTTTACCAGAGGAGCTTCGAGGAAGTAACTCTGGATTCTAGCTGGGTCTCAAAGGACAGTTCGTTTAATTTATTTACTGAACACTCACTGTGCACCCAGAGGCTCTGGGCCAGAAGCAGGAGGCAATGAGACAAAAAGAAAAAAGAAAAAAAAAAAAAAAAAAGCAGTGTCTACTCTCAGGAAGCTTGCCATCTGGGCTAAGCTAGAGACGTGTCCCCTTTGCTGGTTCCTCTTCATGTTCGCAGCCTCTAAAAATAAAGACACTGTAGGATTTGGTCCTTGGACCTCTTCTGTTTTGTACTCATCCTTAGGTACTTTCAACAAGTCCTGTGGCTTTGCGTGCCTCCTCTATTCTAGTAACTACCAAATTCATACCCCCAGCTCTGATCTGCCCCTAAGTTCCAGCCTAGTATTTCCAAAGGCCCACTTGACATCTCCACCTGGATGTTTAAGCCTGTGTCCCAAACCAAACTTCTGATACCCCCCTTCCCCGGCCCTGCTGCTACATCTGCTCCTCTGCAAGTTTTCCATCACTCATTTTTCCAGTTGCTGGGGTCAAGACCTCAGAGTTGTCCCTTATCTCCTGCTCCCATTCACCACAGCTAGTCCACTAGGTCCTTTTCTTTCAGTACCACTTCCAAAAATATATAGACAATCTGGCTATTTCTTACCATTCACTTTAGTTCAGGCTTCCATCACGTCTTACCTGTACTGTTATAGCAGCCTCCCACATGGTGTCCCTCACTTTGCCTTTGCCCCCTGTGGCTTCTTCTCCACATGGGAGCCAGTATATCAGAACTCGAGTTTATTAAAAAAAAAAAAAAAACAAAACCTTCTGTGCTGTTCCTGAAAGGCGTCAAGCACGCTCCCACCTCAGGCCTTTGTGCATTTTTTCCTCTTTGGAACGCGCCAGGTTTACTGCATGGCTCTCTCCCTCTCCAGGATACCTTATCCGAGACTCCTCCCTGACCAGCCGATCTCAAATAGTGCAGCTCTGCTCTGTCTCCCACAATTCTCGTCACCTGCTTTTATTTCTCTTATTCAGCACCACCTAACTTGCATTTCTTATACCCTCCTGGCCTCCCCACACTGTACTGTAAGTTCTGTAAAGGCAGGAACTAGCACAGCTGTGGAGAAAAATGGCCCAGTCTCCACCCATGCTCAGGAGCAGGAAGCAGGGCTACCCTGCTCTGCTGGGAGAGGCAGTGCTTCCTAGACAGGAAGTCCACCTGGCTGAGTCAACCTGGGGAGGGGAAGGGGAGAATGTTCCAGACAGAAGGGAAGAGAGGGAAATGTGTAGTGATCTGCGGTAGTTTGAAATGACTTGGTGAGAAGTAGCGGCAGACAGTGCCACACGGGAAGGTAGGAGCCAGGGCGGGCCTCTGAAGACCTGGGGGTGCCGTGCGGGGACGCTGGGACTCCTTCTTGCGTGCAGTGGGACATCACTGAGGCATTTCAAGTGGGGAAGCTCCTTGGGCAGATGGTTTATATTTAGAGGGAGAAGCTGAGAGAGAACTAATTGATAACCGATACTTCGGTAAAGCAAATGTGCACTGGGGGTGGCTTCTGTCCTGATGCAGGGACACGTTAGGACTGAACTTCATTGTAGAATTTGACATAGTCCTATGAAAACACACAGCGAAGTTCTACTTGTTTTCTGGTATGTATAGCCCTGGTTTATCTGGGGTATAAGAATATCATTTT
>JAESUZ010005117.1:0-28309 GCA_017311185.1 Proteles cristata cristata | reverse complement strand
CTCTCAAAAAAATGAATAAACATTTAAAAAAAAAAGAAACTTCTTCCCTTTTAAAAAAAAAAGTGGGCATTGTTGACAACTATTTCCTGGTCTAGCACAGTACAGAGTTATAGTCTTAGCAGTCTGCTAGGAAGTCAGCTACCACACAAACAAGATAGTCCCCAGTTTTCAGCTTTTGGAGTTACAGCCCAAGGCAGCCGCGGCTGGTCTGCTGGATAAAACTGAGGATGGAGGAGAAGGACAGGTTTTACTCAGTCAGTTTTACTACCTGTGGGCAAGCACCATAAACAATCTGGTGCAGCAGGGGAAGGGAAATCCGTGTCTGCCCTGGTAGTTGTACCAATACCATGGATTTTATTTATGACATTAGGTGAGTTTGTGCTCTAATTGGTAACTGAATGCTGGTTCTAATCGTAACTGGGAGGTGGAGGGGGAAATACCCTGTGGCTTGTTTAGTACGAGGCTAAGACGCTGACTGTTGCAACAGCATGCAATGCTTGTGGTATTAAGACATCGTCATCAATTAACCTCAAGAAGAACGGGGTGTGACTTAGCAAAGAAAGCAGCCAGAGCTGGACTTTAGACTGAGGTGAACGAGTCTGAATCTCTGTGCTCATAGTCCCTGGACCTCAGCTTCTCAGGGATGTGGACCGTGGCTGGGGCCTGACGTAGTGCCTGGACAGTGCAGATGGCAACCAGGGGGGCTCTGAGGATGCTGGCTCACCTCTTCACAGCCTCGGCCATGGCCAGCTGCTTTCAGAAGCATCACTGGAGGCCACATGGTGTCGATCAAGCTGAAAAGCCCTGCTGACCTGGAAAAGGAAAAGATGCTGTTGATGGTATTCATCACTTAAGTGCCTGTTCATGTGTAGTTTTGCTTAACAGACACCATCTCTAATGCCTAGGAGACACCATTCAGGATGTGTGGTGATTCAGATGGGGAAGACAGTGCCACACAGACAAACAGGCCTTCAAAACTGCGCAAGAGCTGGAAGGAGTTTGTTCATTAAATTCTGATAACAGCTCTCCAATAAAGTATTGTACAGCCATTGAAATGGTTACATAGAAGTGTTTAGGAACATGGGAGAATGTTTCTGATATGTTGCTAAAAGCAGGTAACAAATTATATGTCTCTATGTATATTCCTATGCATTACCTGCATGTAATAAGCTGAAAGAAAAGGAGACTGAAAGATGTATGAACGATTTTAGTGGTTATCTGAGTGCAGCTTACAAGTAATATTTACTTTTTCCCTTGGCTTTTATGTGTCTTCTACCTTTTTCCAAAATAGATATGTATTACTCACATAAGAAGAAAAATGATCAATAAGTTATCTAAAGTAAAGGATATAGCCAGACATAAAAGAACAACTATTATGTGATTCCAGTCATGAGATTCCTGGAGCAATCAAATCGGAACAAACAGAAAGTGGAATGATGGTTACTAGGGGTTGAGGGCTGGGAAACAGACAGTATTTAATGGTCATGGAGATTTCCTTTGGGAAGATGGAGACATTCTAGAGATGGATGGGTGTGATGGATGAGGGATGGTTTGAACGTACTCAATGACACTAAAAATGGTTAAGGTGGAAAGTTCTGTTATTCACATTTTATCACACTAAAAAAATCCTGTTTTAGTTGCTATACATACACATAAACAGACACACATCTCAAAAAACCTTCTTAGAATTTGCTCTAAATCTCAACAAGATAGAATTTATCTGTGAGTAAATATCTATATATTCTTATTTCTTTCAGTGTTTAATAGCAAGTTTTAGGTGCTTAGGATCTAGCAGCTAATAAAACCAAACAACTCAGAACCTAAAGATCAGGGTCTTAGCATGCACTAGAAGACACAAGCATTTCTCCATCCCCTTTTGGGTCCTCATGTCAATTTCTTTCTTTCTTTCTTTCTTTCTTTCTTTCTTTCTTTCTTTCTTTCTTTCTTTCTTTCTTCTTTCTTTTTCTTTCTTTCTTCTTTCTTTCTCTTTCTTTCTTTCTTTCTTTCTTTCTTTCTTTCTTTCTTTCTTTCTTTCTTTCTTTCTTATTTATTTATTTCTGAGAGAGAGAGAGAGAGAGACAGACAGACAGACAGCATGAACAGGCGAGGGTTGGAGAGAGAAGGAGACACAGAATCTGAAACAGGCTCCAGGCTCTGAGCCAGCTGTCAGCACAGAGCCGGACATGGGGCTTGAACCCACAAACTGTGAGATCATGATCTGAGCCGAAGTCGGATGCTTAACTGACTGAGCCACCCAGGCGTCCCTGTGACAAACACCAAGCTCAATATCATTCCTGTGAATCTTTAGGTTTTGAGTTAAAATCAAGCAAGCAAATAAGCAAATGGCAGGGGGTGGGTAACACATGGTAAAAAGAGATTGCCTAGTGAAAATTCACTCTCTCCCTCTCTTGATTATTTCTGAGAAGTACCCTGCAGCAGCTGTTTGTGATGGACAGGGCTGGGTGACCTAGGGCTGGCTAAGGGCAAGCAAAGCTGTTAGGAAGGTTCCGAGGTAAGCTTATTTGCTTACCTCTCACTGCCCTTCCCCAAGACTAAGGAACGGGGTGGGCCCACTGTGTCCCTCCCTGAGGGTGGGCTGGGGTGGCAGGAAGGACATGGGATGTGGACTTGTCACTTGCTCTCTGTCTGCCATGTGCCCAGGACTTCCTGCTCCTGGCGTGGCTCCTTTCTTCTCATGGAACAGGCCACTTGACTCCTGTTCCTCTGCTGTCCTCTCACTGTTTGATGTGAACTCCCCAGTGGGTCGGCATGGACTTGTCCTGGTTGCAGAGAAGTGCACGCCCAGACAAAGTGGTCAGGAGACTTGGTGAATGAATAGCCGACACGCAGTGATCACAAGCACCTACATACTTCCTTGCAGAAACCAGACCCAGCACATGTGATATGCTCATTTCCTATGTGTAATCTGGAGAAATGCAATGCTGGAGGGCAAACAGTAATTTTCTACACCAATAAATGTTTCTCATCTTAGACCTGACTACATCCAAGGCAAAGCAAAGACTTTGCTCAAGCCCCTTGTTTAAGCAGGAGTGGGTGTAGCATGGGCCCCGCAGTGAGACCTGTCTCTCCCTCTAGTTCTGCCTTTTATATACCGTGAAACCTTAAGAAAGTTGCTTAATTCCTGCACCTTCTGTTTCTTCTTCTGTGAAATTGGGAAAGATTGTTACATACCTGTTGTGTGACTGCAAAGGGTGAAAAACATACTGCATGCGCAGCATCTACTAGGGTTTCTATGCTCAGAATAAGTACTCAACATGGTGGCCATCTGATGTTCTTGTTATTATTCATATTGCTAATTGTTTAGGCTATTAACTTCTTTTTTTACTTTTATTTATTTTTTGAGAGGGGGTAGGGGCAGAGAGAGAGAGGGAGAGAATATCCCAAGCAGGCTCCATGCTGAATCCTACATGGGGCTCAATCTCACAACCCTGAGATCTTGAACCAACATCAAGAGTCAGACACTAGGCCACCCAAGTGCTCTGGCTATTAACTTCTATACTGTTTTCTGTTCAAAATTTCCCAGTTGAAGACAAGATTTTAACCCAAGAGTAACATTCTTTCTGAAGGAATAGAGTCAAACTAAAAGTATGATAAAAGATTTGTACAGAATAGAAAGATAAACAACGCTTTCCAGAGAGTAACCAAGTACTTATCGATTTTCCTAAATTTTTAGAGTTTCTGTTGTGTGGAGTCCCATAAACTCCAAGAAGACAGGGTTCTATGGTCAGTTAGGGTTGCTGCGTGCAGCTTATCTGTGGCTTAGCAGGATACACTGGAGTGGGAGACTCTGGAAAACCTTGTGTAAAAGACACATGTAAAATCTGGACAAATGGAAGTTTCTTCAATTTATATCCATGAAGTCTTTTTGGAACCAATGTTCCCTTGGAATTTTCTTTCCCAAGTACTATACTATGAAGAGAGCCCTAAAAAGAAAGTTTTCTTTGAATTTAATGATGCTTCCTTAGAGGATGCTAATGGCCAATTTTAAGTTTGAACCGGTTATGCATTATGTTTTAACATTAATATGTCTTAGGTATAGGATGGCTATGCATTAAATAAAAAGGTTAGTCTTATAAAAATCAGCTTCTCTACTGGTGTGAAAAAAACCAAACAAAACGATTCAGATGGCTCTGCGAACTAGAGCTTGTGTCTCAGGCAGCATACACATTCCTCAAAGTGACTCCAGTCTCTGACTGGGACCGATTTTGTGCTGAGGCTAACTTTTGGCAGTTAAAGTATATTGTTCTTCCCACTTCGGTTCATTCTTTCCCATTCGTTTTTGCATAAGATTTCACTTTGTTGCATAGGAAACTCATTCCTTCTAAAAAGCCATCCCTTTAAAATATGTTTAAAACCACAAACAAATTGTCTAATAGGGTAGTCGCCACCAAAGTTTATATTTTCATGTTTAAAAAAGTTTGTAAAATAAATGTTTCACTAAAATAGAGGGGAGAAATAATATAAAGTCATTGAGTTTATAATAAAAATATTTTAAAAATCTGAAAACATCATTTTTTCAGAATAAATGTCTTAGGATATATCTTAATTTATAGATTGCATAAAGTGAATCTGCAGAAAAATTTCTGTCACATCTCAGAAAATTAGAAAGCTTCTATAGCTATATTTTATTTATAGTAACAGATATAGTATTTAAATGGGAAGGAATCAAGATACATGCACATATTAAAATTATATTTACCAAAATGCACTTAAAATGGTTAAAACTGTATATATGTATATTCAACCACAATTAAAAAGTTATATTTGCCACAAAAAATGAGTACCAAGTATTTTTTTTTTTTTTTACAAATAGTTTGTCAAATTAGTTTCCACATAACACTCAGTGCTCAACCCCACAAGTGTCCTCCTCCATGCCCTTCCCCCCTCTCCCCCACATCCATCAGTCCTCAGTTTTTGTCAGCATTCAAGAGTCTCTCATGGTTTGCCTCTCTCCCTTTCCCCCACCATTTCCGCCCTTCTTCTCCCCCTTGGTCCTCCGTCAAGTTCCTCCTAATCCTCCTATACGTGCACACATATGATATTTGTCCTTTTCTGCCTGACTTATTTCGCTCAGTATAACACCCTCAAGGTCCATCCAGGTTGCTACACATGGCCAGTTTCATTGTTTCTCATTGCCATGTAGTATTCCAGGGTATAGATAAACCACATCTTCTTGATCCATTCATCTGTTGATGGACACTTAGGCTCTTTCCACGTTTTAGCTATTGTGGAGAGTGCTGCTATGAGCATTGGGGTACATGTGCTCCTATGCCTCAGCATTTCTGGATCCCTTGGGTAAATTCCTAGCAGTGCTATTGCTGGGTCCTAGGAGAGTTCTATTGTTAGTTTCCTGAGGAACCTCCACACTGTTTTGCAGAGGGGCTGTACCAGTTTACATTCCCACCAACAGTGTAGGAGGGTGCCCGTTTCTCCACATCCTCGCCAGCATCTAGAGTTCTCTGATTTGCTCATTTTAGCCACTCTGACTAGTACCAAGTATTTTGATTGGGGTCTCTGGGAATTGCTGATAGTTCATGGAAAGAGTTATACTCCCTTCTGTGTGATGTCATGCAATATGAGCATCCAAATTCTTTACTGCAGAACACAATTTTTATTTTATTTTTTTAATTTAAATTTTAAGCTATTTATTTATTTATTGTTTGCATACTGCAGCTTGTGGGTGGGAGAGGGCAGAGAGAGAAAGAGAGACAGAGAGAATCCCAAGCAACCTGGATGTTGTCAGTGCAGAGCCCAACTTGGGTCTTGATCCCATGAACCATGAGATCACGACCTGAGCTGAAATTAATAGTCAGACACTTAACTCAGCCTCCCAAGAGCCCCTAAATCCAAATTTTAAAAACTGAGATATGTAACATACTAAAATATTCATCCTTTTAAAGTGCACAGTGCAGTTTTTAGTGTACTCATTGAGTTGTGGAACTTCCAACACTATCTACTTCCAGAATGTTTTCTCATGCCAATACCACCCCAGGTACTCCTGTGCTGTGCCCATCAGCAGTCACTCTTGCTACACATCTACTTGCTGTTTTTATGGACATTATATATAAGTGGAATAATATAAAATGTAGTCTTTTGTGTCTTGCTTCTTTTACATACATGTTTTTAAGGTTCATCCATGTTATAGCATTTGTGTATCAATACTACATTCCTTTTTTGCTTCAATAATCCACAGTATGGATAAATGACATTTTATTATCCATTCATCAGTTCATGGACATTTGGATTGTTTCTACTTCTCAGCTGTTATGAAAGTTGCTATGAACATCCATGAACAAGTTTCTGTGTGGACTATGTTTTCGGTTCTCTTGGGTAGATAGCCTAGGAGAAATTTGCTGGGTCATACAGTAATTCTGTGTTTAACTTTTTGAGGAACTGCCTAACTGTGGTACAAAGTGCTGCACCGTTTTACATTCCCAACAATGTGTGGGCTTATAAATCCATTTTGCTTCTAAGTTAATACATATATTAAAATAATTGGAAACATGAAACTTTATATCTGGAATGATTTATAATAGAACTCTTGGTGTTTTTTTTTTTTTCCTACTTTCACTTTTATGCTTTTCAGATGCTCTGAAATTTTAACAGAACATATATAACACTTTTATAATCAGTTTTGAAAACCAAAAAGCTAGGGCTCTGTTAAAACAGTGGTAACCAGTGGAGAGAAATGTCTTAAAGTGAAGCAAGCATTCTCTCTAGTCACACACAAGTCTGCTCTGAGCCTGCCTATGATCCACCCAGCCACAGGACTGTGGACATCCAGGGTGGATGTGGGGACTAGACGGAATGTATCCTTTGTGCCTTACTGTAGCATAAATGGTAACTGCTATGGCTATTATTGGTGTTTTTAGGTACATTCAAATAAGCTCCCTAAAAAGTAATATAATTTAATTCACTACTATTTATTACTATTTTAACTATTTAATCAGTAATTCATTTGATTTTTAAAAAGCCTTATTTTGAACTATAGACTCATAGAAAGTTGCAAAGATAGTACAGAGATCCTGTGCAGCCCTCATCCGCTTTCTTATAAATAGTCTAGGTGTGTAAACTACCAGCACAGAATAAATTAGAGATACAACTATTCATAAATGCAAAGTATACTCTTTTCGAAGATATTTACTCCAATGACCAACAGCATAAGCAGGATATGTGACCAGAGATTTCCTTTAAAATGATTTTCAACTCTTCCATTCTCTCTAAAGCAAGGGCCACCCCTAAGTGTGACTGGTTACAGTGTAAGAGGTGCCTTAGAATACTTAGGAAAAAGTTCTTGGAGTGACCCTTCAGGAGAGATACAATAAGGATGAAGTGTATCACACTTTTTAAACCTAAGTAAGTCCCAGAGATTGATTGAGATTTAGGATTGCAATAGAGGTGAAGGTTGTTCAGAAGAGAATGTTGCCCCATCATGCCTTCAGGTACACATCCCCAATCTCACCAATGCTGCTGTAGATGGGATTTGCTCTGACAGACTGCTGGAGGCAGAATGGGGTGTAGAGAGGACACCTTTCATCTTGTAATATGGGCAGGTCCTGAAATCTCTCTTGGCCTCATTTTCCTCCCTTCTAGGATTTGGTGGTTCTCCAATTTGTAATGCTAGTGTTCCTTGCTGCCATGTGTCTCTGCTTGAGAAGGAAATGTGTTAGGTAAAGGTGGTGAAGTCTGCAGTGGTTGATGGAGAGGAGTGGGAACAAGGCATGTGTTCTATCTATGAAACTGCCACAGTATGGAGCAGCTAGAAATAGCCGACCATCTATGATAAATGCCTTCTGCAGAATGATCTATAAGCTTGGCTGACTGAAGACTTCTTTTCATGCTGCAAAGGGCTTTGGGTATTGATTAAGAAGCAAAGTCACCTATTTCTCAGAAGGAAGAAAAATTCATTTTCTTGCCTGTAGTTTGTATTTGTGGAATATTCTAGAAACTGCCAAAATCTAATAGAAGTACACAAGAGTTTATGGTGGAGGGGACCAATGTGAGAGCATCTCCAGAAAAAAGTGTCATAAATTTGGCCTAAGAATCTGAAATGGTGTCCACACTCATCTATCTCTCTTGGGGTTAGTAAGAGCCAATGTTCCCCATCCTCAGGCAAGAATGGTGCATGGAATTGAGTAAGCTATGCATGCTCAGAGAACACCAATGGGTACATCCATTTAGAGAACTTTTGGCTGAGAAAGGCAGCTCTCTGGCCCCTGACTCTCAATGCTCTTGGGCATGTAATGAGCTACAGAGGACTGGGGTTAGCCCTGGAGCAGCAACAGCAGGCTCTCTGCTTGGCACTGCAAAAGGAGGCTGTGAGAGTAAGGAGTGTGGCTGGGGACGAGAGCAAAACAGAATTTCAGAAAAATATACAACCAGAACTGGGGTTCCAGCTTCACTGCCATTGGAAACAATGCTAAATTTACATATTTTCACACAAATTTTATAGATTCTTTTGCTGCAGCAAATGAATGATTTCCTCTAGTTTCATTATATCCAATCTTATTTGTCTTGACTCGTAGGTGATTAATGCTATTTGGAAAACCAACCACTCAAAGTAAGGGAAATTAAGACATTCATGGCCTCCAGTCCCCTGGAAGAAGGTAAAGGGGGCAAGTTTTTCCCTCCACGTACCAGATTGTTAACTGATATTATCTGTCTGCCTGGCCTATTTTCTTAGTTATTTTAGGGGCTATTTTCCCCATCTGATATAGTCTGATCTAACTACTACTCCCAAGTCTTCACTGGGTAATCTAAGACTGCCTGAACCACTTTCTTTTGGGTGTGGATAGAGTGGAATTTGCTCCAGGAGATTTAAACTGTGATGGTATGTCCACTACAATAGGAAGAGAACATGTAAGGAAACAACTAACTCCACTGAGTTAGTTCAGACTTAGGTCTTTTTTTGTTTGTTTGTTTTTAAATCAGGCATATATTTTGGGTATAAAATGTTCTTGAAATTTGCCATTGGAAATGGCAAATTTTTCTATATCTACTATTGGTTGGTGATTTCTCTATACCTACTATTACAGTAGTACTCAAAACTCTGCACCACAGGTTATCTGATAAATGGAATACTTCAGACCTTTATTTCTCAAAGAGGGGCCTGGGGAGGTCTCTGACACCCTTTCAGGGGGCCCACATGGCCAGAACTATTTTCTGAAGACTTTATTTTCCTTTCTCACCTGTGCACAATGGAGTTTTCCAAGGCCACAGGATGCATGATACCACAACAGTTTGAATGCAGAGCAGAAATGATACTCCACTGTTTTCTATTAGTCCAGACTTTAAAAAGATCAGCAAAACATAAAACAATACTACTCTTCCCACTAAAGTGGTTTTGTCTTACAGAATATTTTTCATAAAAATACTATTTGTTATTAATGGGCTTATTATTGGGATTTTTAGGTGAAGTAATACATATTTAAATATTTTCAGTTTAATTTCAAATATAGTAAATATTAATCAATAGAATCCACACTAAAAAAATCTTCTTGGGTTCTCATTAATTTTAAAGAGTATAAAGGGCTCCTGAGACCAAGAAGTTGGAACTGCTCTTTAAACCTTAGCATTACTCAAAATTGAGCGCACTATCTTCTGGGCACGTCTCTCTGTCTCCCTCTATGTGTTAGAAGATAATCACCTGACATTAGAAGGCACAGGCTACACATCTTCCTTCTCACAACACTGGATCTATGTGCCTGAATTTCTATCCAACAGAAGACAACAGGCTTTGGGCATATCTGGTCAGTTGTATGTTTAGATATAATTTCAATGCAGTCTAAGATATAATTTCTTCCTGATTCCTAAATCATTATTAATATTACTCAACTTAGACAGGAATATTATTTTCAGTTGTAAAGATAACTTTCCACTCTTCATAAAATTAGATCAATGCACCTGGTTACTTGTAAATAATATAACAATTCTTATCACTTTATACTTTCTGTGGCCCAACACTCAACAAGAATATAGTAGTTTTAGGGGCGCCTGGGTGGCTCAGTTGGTTAAGTGTCAGACTTCAGCTCAGGTCATAATCTTCTGGTTGGTGGGTTCGAGTCCTGCATCAGGTTCTGTGTTGACAGCTCAGAGCCTGGAGCCTCCTTTGGATTCTGTGTCTGCTTCTCGCTCTGCTTCTTTTCTGCCCGCTCTCTGTCTCTTTCTCTCCCCAAAATAAAATAAAAACATAAACAAATAAAAAAATAAAGAATATAGTAGTTCTAGAAGCAGGCCCATTGGCAAAGTTGAGAAAGACCTATGGGGATCCTGAGGAAAATGTCTTCCTGGGGGTGGGTGCACACCTGTTCACCCAGAGGAGGAGGCCCTGCACTCCCACCGCGAATGCCTTGTCAGTGCCAAAGAGAAGAGCAAAGGTGAAGCAGTCGTAAGGAGACCACTCCTGCAGGGACCACTGTTAATGTTTGTATAAGAATACAGGTATGAGAATAAGCAGAGGAATATCTCTTGAAGGTGTTCAAAACCACTCTAGAAATCCTAGAAAGGCAATCCTCTTTTTGGGGGGAAGATATACCTTCTTGAAAATCCAGATATAAGCATAATAATAACAGCTACTAATTATTTGGTAACTTTACTATGGGCAAAGGACTGTTTTAAGCATTTCACATATATTAAGTTTCACTATAACCTTGTTTGTACGGATAAAAATCATAGCAAATTAGGGGCACCTAGATGGCTCAGTTGGTTAAGAGTCTGACTCTTGGTTTCTGCTCAAGTCATGATCTCACATTATAGTGGGTTCAGTGCGGAACCTGCTTGGGATTCTCTGCCCGTTCCCTGCTCGTGCTCTCTGTCTCTCTCTCTCATAATAAATAAACATTAAAAAAAAGGCTTAAAAAGTCATAGCATATTAATTGACTTGCTCAAGGTTACCCTTTCTGGAAAGACATAGCAGCTTAGACATAGATAAAAAGGAAGTTTTTCCTCAGAGGCCTTAGAGCCACCACGTGTCCTCCACCGCCTGTGACCAGGTGCCTGTGACAGGGCTGGCTCCCTTTCCTGCAGTGTTGCCACTGCCCACGGAGTGCCCACACAGGGCCCACGGCCCTCCAGGGTACACCACCGCCTCCCCCGGCAGAGCACCCACGCCGTGCCTGCGCCCCTCCACGGGTCACCACCGCCACCCACGGAGCTCCCACGCCGGGCCCGCACCCCTACATGTAAGAGCACAGAAGTCCCAAGGGCCACCACCAACAGCAAGAGGTTGAAGCCAACTCCAGATCAAACCACTCTACCAGGATCTGGAGACATTTTATTTTATTTTTTTAAATGTTTTTATTTATTTCTAGGAGAGAGAGAGAGACAGTATGAGCAGGGGAGGGTCAGAGAGAGAGGGAGTCACAGACTGAAACAGGCTCCAGGCTCCGAGCTGGCAGTCAGCACAGAGCCCGACGCGGGGCTCGAACCCACGAACCGCGAGATCATGACCTAAGCGAAAGTCGGACGCTTAACCGACTAAGCCACCCAGGCGCCCCTGGAGACATTGTAATTAAAAATTTTTTATGGTTTTGTTTTTGTTTTTGTTTTTAATTTCTGAGAGAGAGAGAGAGAGGGAGAGAGAGAGAGACAGCGACAGCGTGAGCAGGGGAGGGTCAGAGAGAGGGAGATACAGAATCTGAAGCAGGCTCCAGGCTCTGAGCTAGCTGTCAGCACAGAGCCCGACGTGGGGCTCGAACCCACGAACTTGAGATCACGACCTTAGCTGAAGTCAGACAATTAACCCACTGAGCCACCCAGGTGCCCCTTTGGTGACATTTTAAAACTTTCCCATTGACAGGTATCATCATCTCGGTCAAAGTTACCTCTTATTCCCTATAGCATGGTCATCACAGCACCCTAGGAAGCCCTGGCAGTCAGAATGGTAACAGGAGAACCCTGGGGGAGCTGTGCTAGGGAGCCGCGGGGCACACCCTCAGAGGCAGAGCCCCTTGGCCTGTCCGGGGAAGGTGGAGCTGGAGAGGCTGGGAGGAGGGTGTGTACAGATATGCCTGGGGACACTGGTCTCATCTCCAAGGCACTTCTCAACCAGACAGTGGGGGGACCGTGCTTCAGTGGGGGTCTGGAGAGAAGAAAGCAAAACTGGAGAATGAAAGAAGTCATAGAAAAAATTAAAAGTAGCTAACCAAGAGAAAGAACAGTCAGCAGCAATAGAATTAGTTATGTGTTATGTTACAGGTGGTAGGGGACAAGGGACTGGAAACATAGCCTTCTCTTTAAAGAAAGGCAAGCATGTAAGTCACATTGCACAGGCCATCTTTACAGGCATGACTACTTTTATTTGGTACAAGTGAAAATGCTCGAAGAGAAGAAGGAAATGTTAAACCATCACTGCACATGTCCTAGACCCAAAGTCAATAATACAGTGTAATAAAAGATGCACTCCCTGCCTTTTTCAGACATTAGAGGGATCATCAAGTATCTTCCAGGTTCGATAAGAAGGCTCTTTAAAGCTGTGCCTTCATTGTCTTATAATAGGCTGTTTATGCATGAGGATAGTGGCTGCTGGGGTGGCACTGGGGGGACTCAGAGCACCAACCTAGGCAGCAGAGCTGAGCCCAGAAGCCCACAGCATATCACTGCCACCTGGGATCCACACAGGAACCATGGGTTGTTCATGCGTGGGACTGCACTCCTGCAGGACTGGGGAGAAAGGAGAGAGTCTTTACTGAGTCTGAAGTGCCTCTTCCACCTAAACTCCAGCTTACCCTCTTGTCCCGAGTCCTGCTGCGATCTGAAATCAGCTTTCGAAAAATTCTCAAATGGAAGCACTAAAGCAACTTGCTGCGTGTGACAGGTGCCAGCATGCTCTATGCCTTCTTTATGCAGTACCGGAAAGTGACCGGCGAGGAGCTGGGTGGTCCAGTGAGCAGTGTGGCCAGACCATTCTCCTTCACTCCACCATGCAGACATTAAGTGCACCTTGGGTACCACACCCCCATCTGGGTGCTGAGGATTCCGAGAGAACAGGCACATCCACCCTTAGGAGGCTGGCTTTCCTGTCTCACGGTGCTTGCATCTGAGAATTTTTTTTTTAATGTTTTATTTATTTCTAGGAGAGAGAGAGAGAGAGAGACAGCGTGAGCAGGGGAGGGCCAGAGAGAGAGGGAGACACAGACTCTGAAACAGGTTCCAGGCTCTGAGCTGGCAGTCAGCACAGAGCCCGACGCGGGGCTCGAACCCACGAACCGCGAGATCATGACCTAAGCGAAAGTCGGACGCTTAACCGACTAAGCCACCCAGGCGCCCCACATCTGAGAATTTTTTATAAGCCTTGACTTTCCTTCTAAGAAACCTATGGTTTCTAATTTTCTTTTGCCCAATCACACCTGTTCATTTAATTAATCTAGTGTCAGACTCTGTGCTAGTTGTAAATACAGTTTTGACCTAATTTAAGAAGAAAAAGACTGTCTTCCAAAAGCCAGCTTATATCACATTATGTTCTTTTATGTCACCTTCATACACTCAAAAGAGAACCTTGAATGAATCAAACAAGCTTCTGTCATGACCCTGAAGTGCATTTCCCTTAAAAAGGTTTGGTCTACTAGAGAAGTCCTTGTTAGATGGCCCAGGAGATCTTTAACAAATTGATAGGAACCATGGAAACCTTGAGATCCTAACAAGATTAGATAACCAGTGATTTAAAATGTTATGTTGGTAAGATAGTAACATTGGGGAAGTCACTTTATAAAACAGTTTGGCAGTGATCCAGCAGTCCTGATAGTGGGTATCAACCCTAGAGAATTGAATACTGTGTCCATGCAAAAATTGTATATGAGTGTTCACAGCGTCCATCAACTGATGAAAACATAAACAAATCTGGTATATCCATAAAAGGAATGAAGTATTGCTACATGCCACAATGTGGATGACCTCGAAAACATTATGCTAAGCGCAAAAGGCCACAGGCTATATGGTTCCATATATGAGGCATATACGAGGTGTTCAGTATATGCAAATCCATAGAGACAGAAAGCAGATCAGTGTTTGTCAGGGGCTGAGGGGACCAGGGAGTGACCGCTACTGGGTATGGGAATTCTTTTTGGGGTGATAAAAATGTTCTGAAATTAGACACTGATGATTAGATTAGATAATAACGAAATTAGATATTCACACAACTTTGTGAATATAAAAAACCCAGTGAATGGTTTACTTTTAGAAGGGGTAAGTTTTATGGTGTGTAAAGTACATCTCAATAAAGCTGTTATAGGAGAAGTCTAGCTAACTTAAGACAAGTTCTCCAGCAAGAAGACCTCCAACCCTGACCTGAAGTATGTCCAGTGTTACACCCTCTTCGGTTTTGCTTAATTATTTTGCTATGAAGTTTTCACTTGAGGTAATCCCAAAGCTTCTGGAAAACAAAAGTGTGAGTACTTTTGCAATCAAATAGTGATACTGTCATCTTTACTGGACAGTTAGCATGGGACCCAGTGGGCAGTACAAGAGCTAGAGAAAGAAAAGTGGAGAGAGGCAGGAGAAAGCTAGACAACCCTTAACACCTTTCCTTTACAATGCCCGCTCATCCTTTTTTTTTTTTAAAGATTTCTTTTTGTTCTACTTTTTAAAATGTTTTTTTACTTATTTCTGAGAGAAAGAGAGAGGCAGCGTGAGCAAGGGAGGGTCAGAGAGAGAGGGAGATACAGGGTCGGCCTGAGTGAGGGGCCCTGGGCTCCCAGATCGAGAGGACGCTTCAAAGGGCTGGGGGACCCGGCCCCCCTCAGCTGCTCCTCCCCCACCAGCTTCTGGGGTCCTGGTACGTCCTTGCCGTGGCCTCCGGCGAGAAGGACTTTGCGATGGAGAAGGCCACGAAGAGCATCGAGGCCGTCGTGGTGACCCTCACTCCAGAAAACAATCTGAAAATGCTGTCCTCCCGGCACAGGAGAGCGAGCTGTGCGCCCTGCGTCCCCAAGAGCAGGCGCGGCGGGCCGCTCGGTGGGTCGTGGGGATGGGGGGGGCCTTCTGGGGCAAACCCCCCCTCCAGCTGCCGCTTAAAGTGGGCCCGGAGCCACTGGGAACCTTCCCCCCACACCCGCATCTGCCTTCGGGAGCTGTGGGGCCCTGGGCCCGGCTGGGGTACGACAGTGGTCACGTGTGTCACGTGTGGGCCCCGAAGCCACGTGGCTGGGTGAGTCCCGCTGAGGTTGGTGCAATTAGACACACAAATACAGAAATGAGGCATCTGGAGAGCTTCAGGCTCTGTGAAAAGCCCCCGACGACGACAGAGGGGCCACGGGAATTGCCACGGAGCTCAGATGCCATTTTCGGTGTCCACGCTCTGGTGTGACTGGTCAGCAGCATCTCCTGGTGCATCTCTGTGTGGGAGCCTCGGCCAGACCCAGATCTGGAAAGACGATTGTGCCGAGGCCCTACCCCCAGTACTCACATCCAGGTCAGAGCTTGAAGAAGAGGCGAGAGGGTCTCTTACGTTCAATTTAATTTGAGTTCCATTTGCTGGCCTTTGGGTAGGAAGTGCATTTGCATAGCTCAGAAATCAGAGTCCCCAAAGGTATGGGGGGGTCCTTCCCACCTGCCCCAGCCAGCCCGTCCCTGCCCCGCAGGTGACTGTGTTTGTGACTTGTGATGACTCCTCAGACATGGCAGCCACGCGCCAGCTCACGTGTGTCACTGAGCCACGCACACCGGGAATCGTTCTGGATCAGTCCACGGCGGCTCTGCTCTCTTTTAAAATAGCTCAGATTTTATTCTCTTTTGTCTTCAGTAAATTTTTAAAAATTGTGACAAGATACATAGAGCACAGAGTTTGCCATCTTAACCACTTTATTTTTTTATTTCTAGGAGAGAGAGAGCCTGGGGTAAGCTGGTACAGGCTGGCGTGGCTGGGCAGCGTGGTGGGGGCCTGTGGGCTTTGCTTCTGCGTTTCGGGGTCGGCAGCAGGGGGTGGGTTTCGGCTGGTTCTGCTGCCCATGTCTCCCTCCGACCCAGGGAGGCCACACCAAAGGCACAGCACGTCAGGGAGAAGGGCACTTCTGGCCCAGCCGCCGGGCGCCACGGGCGTCCCCAGCCCATGCCCCAGGCCCCCCGTGTCCCATCTAATGAGGGGGGTGGATTCAATCTGTGATCCCGCCACCTCATCCCACAGACGCCCCTCTAGACCACACACCTCCGAGTGGCTGAGGCCCCCGTGGCCCCCGTGGCAGCTCAGGGGTCTCTCAGGGGCGGCGCGGGGCCCCCTCCTGCAGGGCATCCTCTGAAGCTTGCCTGCACTGTTCCCTGGCCCCATCCTCCGAGGCTGCCTCACCTCCTCCCTGCGCGGAGGCGGCCCAGAGCAGGCTGCTTCCCGTCGGCACCGAGCCCTTCACTCTGCTCCGAGGCCGTCTAAGCTTTTGCCACCACAGCTCCTTTACACCCTCCGTGGGTCCCTATGTCTGAAACCTCATTTATCCAGTGCTGGGGGCCACGCCGTGGCTTTGGATACAGCCTCTTCCTAGGTATTCGGTTATTAGAATTTGGAGGTTGTCAGCCTCTGAGGGACAGGGCTCCAGTGCATTAGATGCCATTCTGGGCAGCCACACATGGACTCTGCACCGAAATTCTCCGGGGTCGCGACAAAGACATCACCAGAAAGTAGTCCTTGCAAGGAGAGACCTTTACCACCTCACAGTGTCCGCACCAGCTTCCCGGCTCGGCTCAGCTGGGAGCCCCAACCTCGCGGTCACCCAGGCGGCCAGGGCCGCGGCCTCAGCTGAGGCTCGACAGGGGCGGGGTCTGCCTCCAAGACCACGGCTGTGCATGAGCCACTGGCAGCACTCGGCTTGGACTGGGACCTCAGCACTCTCCTGTGTCAGCCTGGACCCTCGGCAGGTGCTCGCACTGGGGCCTCCTAGGGTGCTTCTCCAGAGCACTAACTGGGAGAGACACACAGACAGACGGAGACACAGAGACAGAGATACAGAGACAGACAGAGAGATGCAGAGCACAGACAGGAGAGAGGAAGCAGGGATCCGCTGGGAAGTGACACCCATCTCATCCCCCAGATCCCGGCCCACGTGCCACCCACCCGGGAGGGGGAGGAGACGACACAGAGATGTGTGACCAGGATTTGGGACCGAGGGAGCCCCAGGGGGGACAGCCCAGCACAGAGGCCCAACCAGGCACGGGGACCCGAGCCCAAATGCAACGGGAGCCCCCGGAAGTGCGTGTCAGACGGGCACGTGGTGTGAATGTGTTCACTTCGACCTTCCCACCGGGCCCGGGCGCCAGGCAGGAGGGGTGGCTCCTCCTGGACCCAGAGCAGACCCAGGCCTGCTGTGTGTGTCCTATGCCACGCGCAACCCGTCCTCACGCTTCCGCGGCCACGTATGTGCATGAGCCTCGTGTGATAACAGGGACACACCTATAGGTGTCTCCCCCCGATGGCGTCCCTACAAGGACCCCACTGTGCAGACGGGAGCCTGGGGGGCCCTAGGAGGCATGAGGGTCGTGCTGGGTCCCAGCCCTGCTCAGGAGGAGCACCCAGGTCCGAGCACACCTCTGCGCACTCAGCGCTGGGGCCCCGACTGCGCCCGGGCCTCCTGGGGGGTGTGAGTGGCTGTGGCAGTGTCGCTGTAGGGCCAGGGCACGGGGGGAGGGGAGCCCTCAGCAGGCCTGGAGGGCCTCTTGTGTGAGAAGGAAGCTTGGGAGGGGTCCCCAGGCAGTGACCTCACCTCCCTGGTCACAAAGCCCGACGCAATTCAGAACCCAGGACACCAGGCAGCCACATTCTGGCCACAGCGCCCTCCTCGGCTCATTTGCTCAGACGCGTGCGTGTGAGCAGGATGTTGTGCTGTTTTCCCGTGTGCCGCTGCTGTCGGTTCAGGAGAGCCGACGGTGGCAATGCTTCCCGACCCTGGAGACCGTGGGGAGGATCTTGGCCAGGTCGCCTCAGGTCCCTAACCCGGAGGAACGCAAAGGTAAATCAGGGAGACCCAGAGCCAGCCAGTCCAGCCGACACTGCTGTGATGTGACATGTGCAACCCCAGGTCCCCTCCCGTGTGTGTGTGTGTGTGTGTGAGTTTGTGTGTGTGTGAGCATGCGTGTGTCTGTGCGCATGTTGGGGGGTCATGGTGGAGGGTCCACGTGAGCAGGGGCAGGCTGATGAGGGGTCAGATGCCTGGTGGGCGGGTCATGCTCACAGCCTAGGTCAAGGTTGGCTGGAGGGACAGGTGTGCCGGGAGCCCCCTGGTCCCCAGGGTCACCCCGAGCCCTACAGGGGCATGTCACTGTGTGCGGGGGGCAGGACTGTGCACACGCAGGTCTCTGTCCGATGTGGGGACAGCAGGGGGAGGGGGAAGGACACTGAGGAGGGCGGGGCGGGGCTGTGATGCCTCCGGCCCTCTGCGGGTCCCTGTCTTCACAGAGAACTGACGACATTGGGAGGCGGCTGGCGGAGTCCCGAGTCGACCCCCATGCGGAGGTGGGTGTGTGCCTTGTCGCCCAGGAGGGCCACCGTGGACTCGGTGAGACAGCAGCCGCACGGAGGTGTCCAGCATCGGGGCCTGGGGATCGCCTGAGGCCTTGGTCCCCACGGGGCGCCTCTGCAGGGTCCTGCTTCCCCCGTCCTTGCTCAGGACCAGGAGCCCCGGAGGCCGAGCCCGAGGGGGGAGAGGCTGGGGTGGGGGCTGTGGGTGTGGGGACCCGGTCGGTGCAGGGCCGCCCAGGGAGGAGTCCCCAGGGGCTCGGGTGGGGCCAGGAGTCTGCAGGGGGGAGGAGGACCGGGAGAGGGGTCCTGGCTATGGCTTCTCTGGGAGGCTGGGTGGGGGTTCGTGTCCCTGCAGAGGCTCCTGGAGGGGCAGGCACGGCGGCGGGGGGGGACAGGCGTCCTGCCTCCTGTCACCCTGAGGACGTGCACCCACTCCTGCCATCGCTGTTTGCTTCTGCAGAGTCAGGTGCAGGAGCCCGAGGCAGTGCGGCTCCAGAGCCTGACCCGGTAGCGTCCGGGGCTCCGGACACTCCGCAAGCAGGAGCGAGTCCCGCGGGGGCCCCGCTGTCCGCAGGTGACCCTGGGGCTGTGCAGGGACCAGGGGCGCCAGAGGGGGGACAACCCGGTCCTGCTGCTGCCCCTGCGTCTACTCCTCCCCCTGTGGCTGCTCCTCCATCTGCAGCTGCTCCTCCACCCGCAGCTGCTCCTCCTCCCTCAGCCGCTCCTCCACCCATGGCTGCTCGTCCACTCTCAGCTGCTCCTCCACTCCCGGATGCTCCCCTAATCGCGGCTGCTCCTCCACCCCCGGATGCTCCTCCAAACGCGGCTGCTCCCCCACCCGCGGCTGCTCCCCCACCCGCAGCTGCTCCCCTGCAGGAAGAGGCGGCTCGTCCACCGTCCGCTGCTCCTCCACCCGAGGCGGCTCCTCCACCCCCGGATGCTCCTCCAATCGCGGCTTCTCCTCCACCCCCGGATGCTCCTCCAAACGCGGCTGCTCCCCCACACGCAGCTGCTCCCCTGCAGGAAGAGGCGGCTCATCCACCGTCCGCTGCTCCTCCACCCGAGGCGGCTCCTCCACCCCCGGATGCTCCTCCAAACGCGGCTGTTCCCCCACCCGTAGCTGCTCCCCTGCAGGAAGAGAGGGCTCGTCCACCCTCCGCTTCTCCACCGGCGGCTGCTCGTCCACCCTCCGCTGCCCCTCCACCCGAGGCGGCTCCTCCACCCCCGGAAGCTCCTCCAACGTGGCTGCTCCCCCACCCGCAGGCTGCTCCTCCACCGTCTGCTGCTGCTTCCCCCGAGGCGGCTCCTCCACCTCCGGATGCTCCTCCAAACGCGGCTGGTCCTCCATCCCTGGATGCTCCTCCAAACGCGGCTGCTACCCCACCCGCAGCTGCTCCCCTGCAGGAAGAGGCGGCTCGTCCACCCTCCGCTGCACCTCCACCCCACGCGGATGAGCGCTGCTCCTCCACCCAAGGCGGCTCCTCCACCCACAGATGCTCCTCCAAACGCGGCTGCTCCCCGCCCGCAGCTGCTCCCCTGCAGGAAGAGGCGGCTCGTCCACCCTCCGCTGCACCTCCACCCGAGGCGGCTCTTCCACCCGCGGATGCTCCTCCAAACGCGGCTGCTCCCCCACCCGCAGCTGCTCCCCTGCAGCTCGTCCAACCTCCGCTGCCCCTCCACCGGCGCCTGCTCGTCCACCCTCCGTTGCTCCTCCACCCGTGGCGGCTCCTCCAAACGCGGCTGCTCCCCAAACCGCAGCTGCTCCCCTGCAGGAAGAGGCGGCTCTTCCTCCCGCGGCCGCTCCTCCACCGGCGGCTGCTCGTCCACCCGCGGCCGCTCCTCCACCGGCGGCTGCTGGTCCCTCCTCGGCTGCCCCTCCAACGGCGGCTGCTCCTCCCTCCTCGGGTGCTTCTCCACCGGCGGCTGCTCCTGCACCAGTGGCTGCTAGCCCACCCGCAGCCGCTCCTCCACCCATGGCTGTTCCTCCTCCTGCCCCTCCGCCCCCGACCCCAGTGAATCCCCCACCTCCTGCCCCTGCAGGGGCGCCATCACCGAAGGGTGACCCTGAAGACCTGAGCCCGGAGCCCTGTGCCGCTCCCTCCCCCGCTCTCCACGTCCCAGAGGAGCCTCTCCTCCTCTTTCCCCTCATGTCTTTCCTCATCTGTTTTTTAATTCTTTATGTTTTCCCCGTTTTGTGGACAGTCATTAATTTTCATTAAATCATTAAATCATTAAATCATTTACATTTTACTTCGTACTTCGTACAACTCCTGAGCACTGACTGCACCCACAGCGCTGGGCGACCAGCCACAGGATACTGTGCAGAGGATCTCTGTCCCCAAGGGACACCGCGTCCCCGAAGCCCTCACTCCCCACTCGTCCCTTGTCCCGGCCCTGGGAGCCCCTCATCTGCGTTCTCTCTGTTCCGGTACCTCCTCCGGATGTTTCCTATCAATGAAATCATGCAAAAGGTGCCTTCTGTCAGCAAACATATTTTAACATGGGACACAATAATTCTTGTGTGTGATTTTTGAGACAAAGTTTTTCATATTTGATATTGAAATCCCAGATGGCTAAAGATTCGATGTGCAAAACGAGGCCTCTGTGGTGAAAATGGGCTCCATCTTGGGGTGGAGACCCAGTTCGTCCTGGGCCACGTCAGCCTGACGCCAGACAGGACACGGCTGGTCCTCCTGTGGCCCGAAGAGAAGCAGGGAAATGCAGGAATGGGGACGGACGCCCCACAGAGGGGAAAGCCGTCCTCACAAGCCCAGGCCAGAGAAAGGGTTCCCAGGCCTCTGGGCCAGAAAAGGCTCCAAAGCCAATGCATTCACAGGGATGACGACCAAACACCCGCACATCCAGCGGGAGGCGACCCTCATGGGGAGCAGGTGTCAGAGATGCGGGACGTCCCCGGAAGGACTCAGGCTAATGAAATCCCATGGGGGCAGCGCTGGTCACCTTCAGATGGGCAGGCTCATGATCTGGGCACTGGCATCCCAGGTGACCATGTGAGAAAGCACAAGCCCCAGCACATTCCCAGCGAGAAGTCCTCGCCCTGCAGGGGACTGACCCGATGGCCCAGGACTGGGAGGGCCCACTGAGCCCAGGGTGGGACCCTCCCCTGGCACTGTGCCCCGTCCCAGGGGGGTCTGTCAGCTCTGCTCCCCTGAGTCCAGAGAGGCCTCACGGCTGGTGGGTGGGGACCCCAGGAAGAGAGACCCTGAGTTCCAGGACCCCGAGATGTAGGCCTGTGATTAGGACAAGCCAAAGTCAACGAGAGGGGGTTCCTGACCTAGCTTGCTTCCGAACCACCCAGATGTGCTTATTGGCTTCTGTTTCCCCATCTATGACACGGGGAGATAACAGGCCTTCCTGATGGGACGCTGGATTCTCTGAGAGATAAGGTGGAGTCACGGCCTGGTGCCTGGAGGACATCAAGAGCCACGGGACCCGCGTCACCGGCTCCTCCGGGGCCCAGGGTCCAGGACACCTCTCCTTAGCCTGAGCCTGCCGTCCTGCTCCCGGGAACATTCAGCACTGTCTGGGGAGCAGGTGGACACGACCCAGGGTGTCAGCAGGTCCCATGTGAAGGAAGGTCAGCACTGGAAGCACACAAGGACGTGTCCCGTGTCACCTTCCAGGGCCCAGGCTGGGACGCCCTCTGACCCGAGCCTCTGGCCTGACCTGGTGTGTGGACCCGGCTTCTGTGGTTTCACTCCCTCCCTCATTCACTCCGTCTTTCTCTGCCTCCTTCCCTCATTCAGCCGCGATCTCAGGTCCCTGCAGTGGGCCAAGCACCGTGCCCTCATCGGTGAGCACGACCCGACGGGGTCCCCCCACGTGGCACTTCTTTAGCAGGCTCTGAAGCTTCCTGCACTGTGGCCCTTCTAGCGAGTCTGGGAGGCAGGCGTCGGTCTGCCCAGTCCCAGCAGGGAAGCGCGAATCCAGAAGTTCCAAACGACCTGCCCCAAGTGCCTAAGTGTGGAGCCTGGACAGACGGTAGTCCCTGAGCAGAGGAGGACTAGGGGCCAGGGAGCTCGAGGGAGAACGAGTCCAGGGAGCCCGGAGGAGGAGGGGAGCCCCGTGGTGGGCCGGCGCTCAGGCCAGGAGACCCGGTCCTTCCCTGACCGGCTTTCCCCAGGTGCTGGAGGTCGTCGGGGTGTCCGTGTCCCCAGGTGGCAGGCTGGCCCTGGCTGGAGGGAGACAGGCCCCCATGGGGCAGGGCAGATCCCTCAGGCAGAGCAGTGTGTCCCAGGCGGCCCCCCAGGGGCAGGTGGACTCTGGCCACCCCTGGGGGCATCACCGGGACAGCAGTGCTGCAGCGGGGTCCTCATTCACGCCCATCCTCTGCCCCAGCAAAAGCTTGCCTGCATGGCGTTTATCCCCCAAACATGAAGTCTGGGCCAGGGCCACCCTCTTCAAGCCCTCTCCCCTGACTCTTTCCACCCACCTCGAGTTACAAAAAACGGCCCGTATTTCCGGCGGTGCTGGGTGCACAGAGACGTTTGTGTTTCTGGCCCACGCTGTGAGACGCTAGCATTTTAAAGATGTCAGGGCTCTGCTTCAGAAGCGGCAGGAATCCGAGGACCCCGACAGCTTTCTGAATCCTGCCTCTGTGCTTTGCCGCACCCGTCCAACCGGCTCTGCTCACAGACTCTGCAGGCCACCGACCCACAGTCTTGGGTCCTCAGATCTCCGAGGTGATGTGCCTTCCAAAAGCGATCTGGGTGGGGTGACCTGACCCGCGGAGCCAATCCTCCTCCCCGAGCACGAGGACAACCCTGAATGAGGGGCTGAGAACAGCCAGCTCAGGGTTCTGGGAAGAGAGCAGAGACACAGGGGCACAGAGGAGCATCGGAAGGTCAGGTCGGAAGGGGGAGTCTCCGGTGTACAGAGCTGGGCATTCCCCGCTCGTAAGAACTTCCCGAGACAGGAGCCATCTCCGTGGCAGCTGAGGTGGGAGGTCAACTTTACCGCTGCGGGAGGTTCGATCGAATTGCACACCAGCGTACTCGGGCAAGACCAGAGAGGGCCCTGGCAATCACCTCACTCTTAGCTCAGCGTGAAGCCTCACACACATGCAGAGGAGACATGAGAAGGTTGGGAAAGACGCACATCAAGGGCAGATTTGTAAATGGCCAGAACTCAAAATGTGCTTCCAAACCAGCACCCAGAGTCACTGGCAAGAAACAGAAGCCTCCCTGACTGAAGGGGTTCAGGCCCAACCTCAGCAAGAACTCACCAACCACAGGAAGCCAGAATTCAGAGTAAATACAGAATTCACGTAGACCATGTTTAAAGAACTAAAGGAGAAGGGTGTCTGGGTGGCTCAGTCAGTTAAATGCCTGACTTCAGCTCCGGTCGTGATCTCCCAGTTCATGGGTTTGAGCACCCCCTCCCCCACCCCATCGAGTTCTGTCTCTGTCTCTCTGCCCCTCCCCTGCTCATGTTCTGTCTCTCTCTCTCTCTCAAAAATGAATAAACATTAAAAAAATTTTAAAGAGCTAAAGGAAAGTATGTGGATAATGACTTATGGAATAGAGAAAATAAAGACACAGAAATGATAAAAGAGAACCTAATGGAATCTCTGCAGTTGAAAAGTACTGCTGCTTCTGTGGAAGATTTTCTGGGAGAGCTCAACAGTATATCTGAGATGGCTGAGAAAGGAATCCACAAACTCGGCAAACTGAAGACGATCAAGATAAATCATCCAATCTGAAGAGCAGGAAAAAATGGAGAAAAAGGATCAGAGCCTTCAGGCTGTGTGACTCAATCAGGCATAACCATACTCACAACCCGATAGAAGGGAGGAAGAGGGGGCAGAGCCAAGTATCTATTTAATACAAAAGATGGCAGTAAACAACACAAGACGTATAGAAAACAGATAGTGAAAGGGCAGACCTAAGTCCAACCATCTCTAGAGTTCCACCAAATGTAAATGGATTAAACATTTCAATCAAAAGACAGATACTGTCAGACTAGATGGAAAACACCATCCTGCTCTGTGATCTAGAAGAGAAATGCTTCAGATTTGAGACACAAGTAGGTAAAAGCAATGACGGAAAAAGGGACACCATGTGAACAGTGACCATGAGAGCTGGAGAAGGTCTCTTAGAATTAGGAAAATAGACTTGAAGACAAGAGAAATATTTACTAGGCACCAAGAGGGATATTTCATAGCAAATGGAGGCTTGATTCTTTAAGAAGACAAAATAGTTATAAATGTCCATGCATTTCACACCAGGGTCTTCCAAACGCATGATGGCTCTTGCTGGTGCATGATGACAAAACAAGAGCAGCAGCAGCAGCAGCAGCAACAAGCACCAAAGCCAAAACCAAAATTGAGAAAAGAGACTTAAGCTTCCAGTTGGAAAGGAAGAAACAAAATGGTCTTTCTTCACATACAACTGATTCTCTCTGTAGAGGATCCTAGGGAATCAACAGCAAGGAACTATAAAAATCAATAAATGAGCTCGCAGTGTCAGGACAGAAGATCACCACATATACTCCCGTTGTGCTTCTGTATACCAGCTTTGGACAATCTGTAATGAAAGCAAGAAGACCATTCCAGCTGCGATATTCCCCCAAAGAGTAACATGCTTAGGAATAAATTTAAAGAAAGAAGTGCAAGACTTGCTCATTGACCTAGAAGCCGTTGCTGAGAGAGCTCAGGTGTTGGAAGTAGATGGACAGTCCACGCTCTTGGACTGGAAGACTCAGTATTGTCAGTAAATAGATAGATTTAATTCAATCAACCATAGATTTAATCCAAATCAATACATGGATTCAATTCAATCACTGAGAAAATCCAAGTGGGATTTTGGTGGGATGTTTTTGGAAATATACAAGCTGATCTTGAAATTTATGGAAATGCAAGGGATCCAAATAGCCAAAATAATCTGAAAAAAGAACAGTGCTGGAGGCCTCACACCTCTCATTTAAAAAGTACCATAAAACAATAGCAATCAGGATAGTCTGATGCTGTCATAAGACATATAGATCGATGGAATCCCTTGGAGAGCATAGAAAGAAGCCCAACTATTGACGGCTAATTGATTCTGACAAGGCACCAGGGCAATTCGATGGCGAAGGGGAACATCTCCTACTAATTCTGCTGGGATCATGGTGTAACCACGTGCAGAAAGATTAATTTTAGCATGCACTTCACAACAAATGAAAAAACTAACTCAGGATAGAGTGTAAATATAAATGGGAGAGCTGAAGCTATAAAACTTCAAGAAGAAAACCCAGGAGAAAATCTTGCTGACCTTGGGTTAGTCAGATTTCTTAGATATACACCAAGATATCCATTTAAAACAAGATAAATTGGACTTTATCAAAATTAAGAACTTTTATGAATCAAAAAGCACCATTGCATCCAAAATATATAAAGTACTCTTGAATCATCATCATCATCATCATCATCATCGTTGTCATCATTGTCATCATCATCATGGAGGAAGCAGAGGAGAAGATGGAGAAAAAGGAGAATGAGGAGAAGGAAAAGATGGAGGAGAAAATGGAGGGGGAGATGATGGAGGAGGAGATGATGGAGGAGGAGATGATGGAGGAGGAGGAGAGAAGATGGAGAAGGAAATGACGGAGGAGGAGATGACGGAGAAGGAGATGATGGAGAGGAGATGATGTAGAAGGAGATGATGGAGGAGGAGGAGATGACAGAGAAGGAGATGATGGAGGAGGAAGAGAGGACAGAGAAGGAGATGATGGAGGAAGAGGAGATGACGGAGGAGGAGATGACGAAGGAGATGATGGAGGAGGAGGAGATGGAGAAGGAGATGATGGAAAAGGAGATGATGGAGAAGGAGATGATGGAGGAGGAGATGACAGAGAAGGAGATGGTGGAGGAGGAGGAGATGATGGAGAGGAGATGATGGAGGAGGAGATGACAGAGAAGGAGAGGATGGAGAAGGAGGAGATGGAGAAAACAGAGATGGAAGAGAAGGAGAAGAAGGAGACAGAGAAAATGGAGAAGAAGGAGAAGATGGAGGCAGGGGAGATGGAGAACAGCAGGAGGAGGAGGACGAAGAAGAAGGAGGAGGAGGAGGAGGAGGGGAAGAGGATGTGGGGCTCCAACCCACAAACTGTGAGATCAAGACCCAAGCCCAAACCAAGAGTCTGATGGTTAACCGACTGAGTCATTTAGGCGCCCCTACATTTCTTAGGTTCTAACTCAGGAGGGACGACTATTTCCCCGTATAGGGCCAGACGGTAAATTCACAGGCTTAACATCTGCCCATATGGTCTGTAGAAATTACTCAACTATGCCACTATAGTGCCAATGTAGCTGCAGAAAATACACAAGTGAAGAGGCATGATGAAAGCAGGCAAAGGGTTGGACTTGGACCCTGGAGTTCTTTTCACTGGACAACTCAACTTTACTTACACAAGGGAACCTGAGCATTTCATCATTAAATTAAGATGCAAGACTGTTAACAGTTTGTTATGTACAATAGCAAAAAACTGCAAACATCCTAAACGTCTGACTAGTTAACTAAATGATGGAACAGGCATGCAAAAGAATGGTACTCATTCATTAAAAATGATGTTATTAAGTGTATTTATCATCACAGTTGACGTTAATACCATATTTTTAATTAACCCCCACTCCCAAAAACCCCAGCATGTTACAGTGAAACTCTATGTTCATTTTCTAAAGAAAAAACCACATGTGTACATAAACACATACAAAATCTGTTAAAGGGAGTACGAGAAAATTTTGTGATTATTTCCTGATGATGGGTTTATGGATATTACTTTTTAAAAATGCATATCTGTATTTAAGAAAAAATGAAAAGAAAACCCTTAAAAGTAGTATTAAGGGGGAAAAAGAGAACTCTATTAAGCAAAAAATTGAACACTTACTATGTCAGATTGTCCACGGATATCTTCAAAAAGTTGCTGATATTTTAGAGCTGGTGTTTTGCCCTTTGATAAAATAAGTTTTTCAATGCCTCAGCTAACTCTTCTTTCCGTTTACGAGAGGTGGCACTCATTCCTAATTTAAAAGACATTAATGAAAATATTTCTGCTACGAGGAAATGAAATATTTCAAATTTCCATAAATATTTTATTGGTGTTGCCACAAAAAGGTTAGGGGACAGTTGGCGGAATGCCAAAATATATTCAACACTGAGTTCTGAATTCTCAGTTTCCAATTTTCTGAGTAGCTGCTAGTTTCCACTAAAATACAATCCACATAATCTGAAAGGCAAGCAGTGCTCATTAAGATATGAACTATTTCTTTAAAATGGGCTAACACAGGTTAGCATAGAGAACAAGAGGCAGAAACTCTGTGAAATTAGATAGAACACCGTGTGCACACACATGTGCTAGTGCATTTTTTTGTCAGAAGTTAGTGTATATTTTTCTCACAACTTTTAATAAATTCTCAAAGAGGCCCTGATCTGAAAAAGGTTAAGAGCCTCTGCTGCTTCAAATGATCTGTTAGCTCAAAAGTGAAATACCAAGTACGTGTATGCTCAGTGCCCACAGACCTGTAGTCAGGATGGAGATGTCCACAATGCCCGTCCGGGGGTCGGTGGCAGACTGCTTCAGAGCTTCCCGATGCAGGCGCTTTGCTTCTTCAACGTCAACTGCTTCAACTTTGTTTGAAAATCGTACTTTGGCATGGGCTTCTGCTAACCGAATTAGTGATTCCAGCTGTCGAGGGTACGCAGAAACCATTCCTCGGCTGCTACCAATCTTCCTCATGTCTACATAAGCCTAGTATAGACAGGAAAAACCCCCAAAACTCCTTTTAATAATAATCTTTTGTGGTTGAACTTTGAACAGTCAATATTCTGTTAAATAAACTACCACAGCACAGAG